>CAUYQG010038066.1:0-39838 GCA_963574415.1 Tarsius wallacei | reverse complement strand
CCCCACTCTCTTAATGGTTTATTTTGCTTTGCAGAAGCTTTTCAGTTTGATGAGGTCCCACTTGTCTATCTTATCTCTTATGGCATGGGCACTTGGGGTTTTGATCAGGAATTAGTTGCCAGATCCAATTTCCATAAGGGTATTTCCTGCATTTTCTAAGGTTCTTATATTTTGAGGTTTTATGTTTAGGTCTTTGATCCATTTAGAGTTGATTTTTGTGTATGGTGATAAGTAGGGGTCCTTTTTCAATCTTCTGCATGTGGTCAGCCAGTTTTCCCAGTACCATTGACTGAATAGGGTCTCCTCTCCCTAATATTTGCTGCTGGAGGCTTTGTCAAAGATGAGTTGGTTGAGAAATTGAGATTTTACTTCCAGAATCTCTATACTGATACCACATTTTAAATCTGATCATCTGTGATGGGCCCTTATCTCTAACAAATAAAACCTTACAAAAATATACTTATGTAATATTTGCAGAGGAAACAAATAGAAAAGCACACATAAGAATGTATGTGCTACGGTACAGGAGTTATCTAGCTCACATCCAAAATTTAATATCAAGTAACATTTTAGCCAAGACTTTATTATCACTTGCTAATCATTTTAGAGGTTTAAGATAAATAGTGAACACTAAAGCATTCAGGTCAAAAGAAAGGGATAGAGAAAAATAATAATAATGTTTACCAACAATCCCGTTGAAATAAATAAAATTGATTTCATGCACATTTTTAAAATAACCCCAGCAAGTTTCAGTTTCAAACTAACCTTGTGTCCAAGAAGGATTGTTGTTAATCAATTACCTAGCTATAATTTGCAACTGTTTCTAAATTTTGGGACAACTTTTATCCAACAAGCCAGATTAACTTGAAGGCCCTGCTTTTGTTCAAAGATGTTTCAGTGGGAAGGAACTGCAGCCAGAGTGACCCGCCAGCCCCAAAGAATGAAGCATGATCATACCTGTCAAATTCACAGGTACTTCCCTCTCAAACTATACCCACACATGACTTATAGACATCACCACTCACACTCCCTGCAATCTTAGATCTGGGTGAAATGTAAAGTGCTTTTTCAAGTCAAAAGAATGGAAAGTCTTCTTCTAGTCACCTCACTCATGACATTGGGCTTAAAATAGATGAGCTCAAGAAGCATTAGGGTTACACACAGAGTCTATGTCTGTTCAATGAAAGATGCATTTTGGATGTAACTCCAAAAATACTATTTCTTTAGTCAAAAGTAGTTTAAATACATTATCATAGTGTAACTTAGAACTCACATTGAAGAGTTGAAAATTATCTGCAAACAGGAAAAAAAATCACCATTTTTTGTAATTAATAATGCAAGTGGTCAGCATTTTGCTGAGTATAAAAAGGGGAAATTTAATTTCTTAACAATATCTCTGGTAATGATTTTGCTTACCTAAAATGTTGAACAAGTACACAAGCAAAGACTAATGGCTTTCTGAAAAGTCATCACAGGGTTCCTGAAACAAACAAACATATAAGCTCAAAGACTTTTACCAAGGTTACGTGTTCTTTCCTGGTGTAATTACAGAAATGTGTAGATTTGCTCAGAGTGGTCAAAAAAGATAAGGAGAATCTCTAACACATTTCAAAGGGAGAAGTTTACCTACCTGGGGGGGGATTAAAAGTGTTAGGGACCCAACTCTCTCCTCCAACTTATATCCAAATGCCTTTAAAGAGTTATTTATGCATTCTGTCTTCACTTTTCACATCTTTTACTCAAATTTTGCTTCTATTTTTATCATTTCATTAATGTCTTTTGGCAAAGTCAGCAATGACTTCTATATTAAATCTCACAGACAATTTTTGGTCAACTTTTGTCACTTCTTAGCAACATTTGACACCACTGACCAGGCCCTCTGTTCTACAACATTCCTTACTTTTGGCCTGTGACACAGTCCTACTCTCTAGCCATTCCTGTCTGTCTTCTTCACAATATGTTCTTCATTCTCTCTACTGGCCAATAAATGTCAGTTTCCCAAGGCTTGTTTTTAGATTTTTTTCTCTTCTTCCTCTCTACAATCTTAATAGACAATTTTCTACACATGTGTGATCTCAATCAAGACTATCTACAAAGATATCTCAAAACTCACTATATAGCTCTAATCTGTATTTCTCCTCTGATCTCTAGACTCCTTAACATCTCTACTTGTATGTTAAAAACATATCTCAAAGTCAACGTGTCTAAAGTAAATTTGTGCTCTGCCCCAAACCTGATTCTCAAATCATTCCCACTCAGTGATGGTACCACCATCATCTTGCATGTGTATGAAATCATAAACTTGCTTTTTTGCCTGCCTTTCCCTTATTCCCAATCTTTCCAATCCCCTATATATCTCTGAATTTATTCTATTCTCTCCATCCACAGCTTCTTGTCTTCAATCTGTTTCTCCCATTACGGTGAACTTTGGAAAGTGACCTTTCCAATCCAGAAATCTGATCAAGTGACCCTTCAGATTAAAATTCCCCAATAGTTAGACATTGTTTTTAAGATTTTTTTAAAAACCTAATATACGTTACAGAGGTCTGCACTTTCCTTTGTTTACTTCTGTTTTATTTTTTACCTTGTTACTCACTATTCTATTTTCTTCTTGCTATGAAGAAAAGTAAGACTGTGTTGCCATCCCCTTCCCCCACTTACCCACACAAACCCACAATGAAAGCATGTCAAAAAGATACAGGAGCCAGCTTGAAGGGGCTCCCATGGCCAAAGCTGGAACAATCTGAGCATCAGAATAAGTAAGGTTAGTTATGGGTTTTAACTGAATAAAATAGGACTCTATAAATAGATAGATGATAGACAGAGAGATAGATGATAGATAGATAGATAGATAGATAGATAGATAGATAGATAGATAGATAGATAGAAAGAAAGAACAGGATAGGCTATATTGATGACACAAGGAAAAAATAGGACAGGACAATGAGTTATTACTTGTAGTAGAAAACCAACTGATAAATGTGGACATTGGCTTGGGCGAGAATCAACAATTGCTGTTCAATCTAAGATGTAATAGTTGATGAGGAGTAAAATATGTGCACAATCTTAAAGTATTTTATCATAAATTACTTATTATTTATAAGAGAAAGAACAACAACCATACAGTAGAAAAATGGACCAAACCTTTACTGGGTGATCAAAGTTAGCATCACCAAGGAGAAGCAGATGGATTTTGTGACCTCTCTCAATGTGAAGCCCTGCAAAAGACATACATCACTTTTGTAGCATTCTGACAAGGAATATATAACTTGAATCTAATTATGAGGAAATATTAAACAAATCTGAAGGGAGAATCACTCTATAAAATAACAAACCTGTATTTTTTTAAAGTGTCAATGCAACAAAAGACAAAGAAATGGTAAGAGAATATTCCTGGATAAAAGAGATTAAAGAGACAAGAAAATTGAATACAATATGTAATTCTGGACTAGATCTTGAACTGGAGGGAAAATTATGCTGAAAATAGTACTATTGAGACAAGTAAAATAAAATGAGATATGAAATATAGACTAGATAAATATAGTACATCAGTGTTAAATTCTTGGAACTTGATAACTGTACAGTGGTAATTTAAAAGAATATCCTTGACTTAAAGAGAGGAAATAGATGTGGGAAAATGTTAAAGATTATTAATCCTGATAAGGGTATATAGAACTTCTATGTGTTAATATTGATGCTTTTCTGCAGATTTAAAATTATTTTAAGTAAAAGGATTTTTCGTTTAATGCCTTAGGTGATTCTGATGTCTGGCACTTGGGAATCACAAATAAGACTGTGACAGCCATCTTAAGAAATCTAATGAGAGGCTTTCTCATCTTCTGTCCTGTTATTTTATAATAGCCCTTGAATGAATAATCAATGTATTATCTACAGTTATTTCCAGATAAACAAACAGATGGGAATGACCATAGGTATTAAAGAAGGAGAAGAAATTGACATGCATTTATACTTAAACTTCTGCATAAACTTTCTATGCAATCAATTGCTTGTCTTAACACTTTCAGACTTTTCTAAGATAATTGTACATGCAACATTGATATGCCTGCATGCTTATTCATTTTGATCACAAATTAACAATTACAAAAAAAGAAATTAAAAAATTTCCACAGATAGGTCTTTTTGCTGCTTTCGTCCTTTTTATTTCTCAGTATTTATAAGACAATGAAACAAAAGACCTTTGGAAAATATGCCTAACCGAACCATAACAAGATTCCCCATTTTAATCACTATATTTTTTGACTACTTGCTGTGTACCAGAAGGTTTGTCAAGTACTTTCATGCTATTTCAGGTAAGAACAAGATGTGCTGCTGTAACTAACACCACCAAAGATCTCAGTGGCTCATAACAGCAAAAGTTAATAACTTGTTCACACTGTAGGTCCACTGAAACTAACAAAGGAATTCTGGTCACAGTGATTATTTAGGGAGCTAAATTAAGAAGTGCAGTCGTTATGCTGAACCATGTTAGAGGGACAGGGTTTTTTAAAGGGTCTTGTACCAGTCATAAAGTGACACTCCCATTCACAATTCATTGGCAGGAATAAGTTATGTGACTCCACTCAACCAAAAAGGAGTGCGGATGTGCAATGCTACCATGGACCCAGGAGGTGGAGAATCTTCCATCAAATAGCATTAATGACTTCAAAACACATGTTAAACTCGTTCTTCTTATCCCTCACAATAGCTTGATGAAGTAGTGACTTTCAGTATTCTCATTTTAAAGAGGAGAAACCAAGGCTTCCTAAAATTTAGAGAATTGCTCACACCAGGGAAGAAGCCAGAATTTGAACACAGATTTGGATTTCCAAATTTGTGATCATATCCTCTAAGATACACTATCTGCTTGCCTACCTTCCTTTCTTTAATCTCAACACAGGTTTTGGTATATGGCTATCAAGAGGCTTCGTTCAGAAGTATGTGTTCCAATGTGGCAATGGAAAAACAGCCTTACCTGTGAGAAGATATTCTTTTACCCCAGCTGGCTGGAGCAATCCAAATTCCTCCCACTCTTCCTCCTTGGCAATGTGTTCCTCAGTTCCCCATCTAGCTGCCATCCTCCACAGTTCACTTCCATTGCCAGCACATTTCTCTCCACCTGCACTGTCTTTTGGCCTTAGCTACGCTCTTAAACAAGCACATCTGGATCTCAGATAGAATTCGTTCCCACATCCCAACCACACTGATTTTTTAGATATGTGAATAAAAATGAATTGGGTGGGTTTCTTTTGTGCTCAGGGCCCATTTACAGCTGGAAATTCTGTTATCCAAGCTTTATCATCATAGAATAAAATTACCAAAGCATCTTATTGTCACATTTTCTCCATCAGTCAGCCTGTTTTATGGACTGAATGATTGTATCCCCCCAAAATTCATATATTGAAATCTTTACCCCCAGTGTGAGGGTATTTGAAGGTGGGAACTTTGGGAGATAATAAGATCATGAGGATGGACTCCTCATAAATGGAGTTAGTTCCCCTTAAAAGAGACGCCAGATAGCCCTCTCTCCCTCTTTCTGCCATGTGAGGACTCGCTGAGGAGCTAGAAGTCTACAGTGCAGAAGACGGCCCTAACCCAAAACCAACAACATAGGCACCACCTTGATCTCAGACTGCTGCTCTCACCACTGTGAAGAATACATTCTGTTATCTGTCAGCCACCCAGTTAATGGCATTTTGTTATAGAAGCCCAAACTGACTAAAAGACTCAATAATGGGCCACTCTGCATAAGAGTAGCCTAGTCTAACATCAATGGAGAGGGGAATTATACTCTACTCAATTTGGTTGGAGAACTGCAAAGTGGCATGACAAAGAGTGTGCCTAGATGTATGTTTCTATCAGAAAGAATGAGTAAAGAATCAGGAAAAATAATCCAGACTCTGAGCCAAAGGAAACAGGAAATGAAGGAATAAGTTTCTTGCCCTTCCTTACTCCCACTCTATCCCAAGAATTGTTTCCAGGTAAGATGGTTCCTTATGACCAATTCACAGACATAGCACGTGATAAAGCAACCTGCTGGGTTTCTTACAGAGCTGTCATGGGGACAGTAATATGTCACCTTTTTTCCTTTCAAACCTCACTTTCTCAGTTTTGCAATACTTGAACTGTACCTTTTTAATAAAATATTAACTTGTGAGATTTGCCTCAGGCTAGCTCTTTCAAGGAACTGGGTTAGTAGGGTTATGAGCTACACATGCCCAGAGTGTTTTCTATAGTGGTGGGATGTGCGTGTGTGTGTGTGTGTGTGTGTGTGTGTGTGTGTGTGTGTGTCTGAGTTCATGATTCAAATATGCTGTCCTAGGATTTGGATGTACTGCCATGCTTTATCTTAACCTAATACCAAACCCAACTGAAGGTCGATATTTTAAACTGCGACCACAGTAGAAAGCTTTAAAGGCATACTCTGTGCCTCTGAACACTTTTTTTCCTATTCTTATAATGTCCTTGTCCCACTTACAAAAATATATTTATCTTTCCAGGCTCAGGTTCTCACTAACTACCTCCCCTATGAAACCTTACTTGGCAGATACTTTATACTCATAGTCAGATGCCTTATCATCTTACTTGTCATACAATTTGGCTTTTTATTGATTTTATTAGCAATGAAGGTAGAGTTGTTTTTTATTAGCATGCACTTTTATTATATTAAAATCAGATCATGATCTCACAATTAAGAATCTATTTATGAAATACTACTATCAAAAACTACTTACAGAGGACAAAAACCTTAGAACTAAAGTTTTTCCCCCAGAAAAAATATTAATGGAAACATAATTGCTTTTCAGAGTTGACATCTGTTGCTTCAAAAGTATTTTTCCAGATACTTAATTAAAACCAAAAATACCCTTAGGACACAAGGAACTTATTTGTTTTATTTTGCATCCAGATTTCAGCACTTAGTGGTCCTGAAAAGAAAAACCAGAAAGGGTAGTGATTTGTAAGGAAGTGAAACCAGCCAGTTTTGAGGACCTGCTGGACATGCTTAGCTCTTTCTTAGTCCCTGGGAGGAACTTAATGCGGAAGCATCAACAACAACAACAAAAAATGCAGGCATGGAATTCAAGGTTAGTTTGTTGTATATTTGTTAAATTTCAAACCAGTACTCAAACGGGCAACAGGAATGACCAAATCAGAACTCTGTTTATTAAACCACATATTTTTTTTCATTTCCAAAGCAAAAATAACTATGGAAAAAGAAAACAATTCATTTAGAGGAAATGAATACAAGTGCCTATATGTGTTCTTACTTCAAATGTAACCACCAAGGTCTTTGAGAGTAATCCTCATAAACTATTATTATTTTCAGGCCATATAGTCACTGTTGATATAGAACAGAAGTTGCCATAGGCATAGATAAACAAAAAGGGTAGTTGTGTTCTAATAAAACTTTGTTTACAAAAATGGAGGTAGGTTGGACTTGACCTCCCAGTCTTAGTTTGCTGATACCTATTATAGATTAATTTGAGTAGAATTAATATCTCTACAATGCTAGTTGTTGCTCCATTTTTTTTCAGGTTGACATTTAATGTACTTGAATGCATTTTTTTAAATGGATTTTTTAAAAATTATATTCTTAAACAACTTCTAAATTGTTTGTTATTCATTGTAATTCCTAGATACTTTTTATAGGGGTTTGTTATTGTTTTTGTTATTATAAATGGCATGTTAGTTTTCATAACAGCTTTTATTTGGTTATTGCTGGTTCGGGAAAACACTACTGATGTCATATATTGATATTGTATCCAGAAACCCTTCTGAAATTTCTTATTAGTTCCTTCCAGTGAGTTTTCTGTGATTTTTTTGGCTATTATATGTTAATCAAGCTATCACCTGTAGGTCAATAATTTTTTCTACTCTCTTCTAAATCTTACATAGTTTTTCTTTTATTTAGTTTATAGAAACATATAGATCCATGTTGAATTATAGTGATTATAGCAGATATACTTGCATTTTACAGAAGTTAAAGGTAAAAATCTAAATTTTACAAATCAGCAGTATGTATGCATTCAGATTTAGTGAATACCCACTACTAAGTTAAGGTAGCATCCTTTTATTTCTATTTATCTGAAAGCTTTCATAACATATGTATAAAATTAGACTGGATTTTTCTGCATTGGTTGATTTTTTTTCTTTTACTCAACTAATGTGGTGAACCTTGCTGATAAATTTTCCTGTTATTCAACAATCCTTGCATTCCTGGAAAAAAAAATCTGCTACCTGTTATACTTAAACAATATGCAATTTAGAAGGATAATTTATTTAGACATGTTTTCACCTATTTCTAAGTGATATTACGCTAACATCGTTTCATAAGCTGTGTTTGTTTAATTTTAGTATCAAGTTGTACTAGTCTCGTAAGATAAGGTCATCATTTTCCTTTTTGTCTATTGTCTGGAGCAACATATGCATGGCTTACTTTTTTCCTTGAAGTTTTATAGAACAATACAGAAAAACTCTCTGAACCCAGAAATGATTGAGGATAGTTAATGGAAGATTGATTATCATTTAAGTTTTATAATTTTTATAATCATAATTGATATATTATAGTTTTCTGCTTATTCTGACAATTATGCATATCACGAATGATATATATTTACTCTAGGTTTTCTAATTTTATGACACATTTTTCTTTAAAAGATTTGTAATTATAAAATCTTTATTATAATTGTAATTATAATCTTTTCACCTTATTCTTGATATCTCTTTTACAATTAGTATTAATATAAATCTTATTAGTCTTTTCAATGAATCAGATTTTAATTTTTTCAATTTTCCTATGGTTTTTTATTGTTATTGTTGTTTTAAAATGCATTAATTTCTGTCTTCATTGTTGTTTTATTCTTGTGGCTTTAAATTTGTCCTGTCATTATTTTACTAGTTTTTTGAATGTTTAGTTAATATAGTTTTCTTCTTGTTATCAAAGAATAAAATCAAAAGATGAGGGGAACCAAAAAAAAAAAAAACCTCCCAGAATTTATTTATAAAATATTTTGTATTTATTCTTGCATGTTTAAACTTTAGTCACCTTCAAAGTACTCCTTGTTTGATGATATACACTTATTGAAACACTTTTCCCACTGCTCAAAACAGCTTTTGAACTTGTCAATTTTTGTCTTTTGGTGCTTATGTTATTTTTTGATTCACCTCTTTCTCATCGGCAAAACGTTTCCCTTTGAGGACTTTTTTATCCAAGGAAACAATAAAAAGTTGCTTGGGGCAACATTGGATGAATAGGGAAGGTGAGGCATGGGGATCATGCCTTTTGGTTAAAAAAAAAACTGCTAAACACTCAGCATGATGTGGGCAGGTTGTTCATGTAAATCACCCATCATGAAATGGGCAAACACATTGAAAGAATGTTAGAGAGGGCGTCCAAGATGGCCATGTAGAGCAACAGGCCAGCACCTCTCTCCCCCAGTAAAGGAGAGAGTAGGAACCCAGCCATTGATAAACAGAGACACCCTGAATGGTTTTGAATGGGTGAAGCACTCCACACCCAGCAAAGGTCTCTGAACACACAGACACCTGAAAGCAATGGCAGATGCTAGAATCCAGGTGCCCCATCCACCACCAGGTACCAGGCTCACACAGGAACCGAAGCCCGCCTGTGAATGAGAGGGGGTGGGTGATGCTGTCCACAGAGTGCTTGCAACGGGTTCTAAAAAACAACTCAACTGGATTAATAGCAGAGAGAAAAACTTCAGCACAGAGACCTGTCACAGGGTGGAGCACAGAGCAGAAGCAAGTGCTCCTCTCTCTCTCATTGAGTGACCTAATTGAACAATAGAAAAAGTTCTAGAACCAAAAGTCATTGATTACTTTTAGAACAAAACCAACGAGGAAAGATAAAGAGGGAAAAGAGGCTTATCACAAAAGAGGACGAATCAATGAAAAATATATAAACAATACTCAGAGTCTTAAAGAGACAGCAGCCAAAAAGATACCTATTCGAGCACCAGCAATGGAAGCTCCCATGAACAATCTGCCCCAGATAACAGTCACAGAAATCAGAGGTTGGATGACTAAAATGAATAAAGAGAACACTGAGAAACTAGAAGCAAAACTCACCAGTCATACAGGAAGTAAAATCAAAGTTTGCCAATTCCAAAAATGTCCATTTGGAAATACTAGAAATAAATAACTTCACCCTGGAAATTAAAAACACAGAAAAAAAACATAGGAAGAAGGATCAATGAGGCAGATGAAAGACTCTCAGAGCTTGAAGACCAAAATATGAAGCTAACTCAGTCTGTCAAAAACAGAAAAAAAGGCACAAGAAAAATGAGCAAAGCCTTCAAGAGATGTGAAATAATGTCATGAAGCCAAATCTATGCCTGATTTGTATCTCTGAAGCAGAAAGAGAAACTGAGAACACTGTAGAACAAGCATTCCATGGGGTTATCCAAAATAACTTCCCACATCTTGCTAGACAGGTGACTTTTAAGCACAAGAGATTCAGAGAACCCCCACAAGGTATCACATAAAAAGACCATCCCAAAGACACATAGTAATGCACCTGCACAAAGCAAGTATGAAAGAAAAAATCCCAAAGGCAACAAAAGAGAAAGGGCAGACCACCTATGGGGAAAGACCCATCAGAATTGCTCAAAACTAATCTGCAGAAACACTACAAGCCAGAAGTTACTGGAGTATCATTTTTAACATTCTGAAAGATAAGCAGTTCCAGTCAAGAATTTCCCACCCTGCCAAGACAAGCTTCATCAGTGATGGAGGATTAAAATCCTTCTTGGACATCCATTCCATAAAAGAGACACTTAAGGTGTTGAACACAGAAAAACAGATAAACAAAATAAAAAACAAAAAAAAAGTCATACCCCTCACAAGCAAACTGAGCTCACACACAAGTAAAATACACACCTGTATAAATGCAAAAGTAAACAGGAAGCAAAGCAATCTCCTAAGAACCTTATGACAGGGATAAACTCTCAGTTTCAATAATCAATTTGAACATGAATGGACTGAATGTGCCACTGAAGAGACATAAAGTGGCAAACTGAATAAAGAAACATGATACAGCAGTCTACTGCCTCCAGGAAACTCATCTCACTGCAGAGGACACCCATAGGCTCAAAGTTAAAGGCTGAAAAATGATCTTTCAGGTATTTAGAAAACAGAAGAGAGTAGGGATAGATTCTGGAAGGAAATTCATGTTCTCTCTACCAACTCATCTTCAACAAAGCCACTAATAACAATCATTGGAGAAAAGAGACCCTATTTAGCAAATGGTGCTGGAAAAACTGACTAACCACATGCAAAGTGGTGATAACTCCTACTTATCACCATACACAAAAATCAACTCAAAATGAATCAAAGACCTAAACTTATTACTTCGAACTATAAGAATCCTAGAAGAAAATGCAGGAAACACCCTTATGCACATCAGAGTAGGCAACAAATTCTTGATCAAGTCCCCTAAAATGAATGCCATAAAAGCTAAGATAGACAAGTGGGACTTTGTCAAACTGAAAAACTTTTGCATAGCAAAAGAAACCATCAAGAGAGTAAAAAGACAACCCACAGAATGAGAAAAAAATTACAAATTATGCATCTTATAAAGGCCTAAAATCCAGAATCTACAAGGAACTCAAGTGAAGTGAAGGGAACAAACAACCCCGTTAAAAAGTGAAAAAAGGACATAAACAGACAATTCTCAAAAGATGACATACAAGCTGCCAACAGACACATGAAAAAATGCTCAGTCTCACTAATCATTAGAGAAATGCAAATCAAAACTACAGTGAGATACGATCTAACTCTGGTAAGGATGGCTATCATTAAAAAGTCAAAGAACAACAGGTGCTGCTGTGGGTTCAAAGAAAAGGCAATGTTTCTACACTGTTGGTTGGATTGTAAGCTAATTCAACTTTTATGAAAAACAGTGTGGTGATTCCTAGAAGAACTAAAAATTGATCTCCCATACAATACATCAATCCCTCTCCTGAGAATATACCCAAAGAAACATAAATCACTCTACCAAAAAGATACCTGCTCACACGTTTATTGCTGCACTATTCACAATAGCAAAAACATGCAACCAACCCTGCTGCTCATTGAAAGTGGACCAGATAAAGAAAATGTGGTACATATACTCAGTGGAGTATTATGAAGCCATAAAAAAGAACAAAATCATGGACTATGCAGCAACTTGGTAGAGTTGGAGACCATCATACTAAGTTGAACTATCACAGAAACAAAGAACTGAATACCCCATGTTCTCACTCATAAGTGGGCTCTGAATACTAGTCACATTAGCACAAGGGTGGGATCGGCAGTCACTGGACACTGCCAGGGCAAGGGGTAAATGAAGGTGAAGGAAGGCACATGACAGCACAAAGGGTATCCCCACAACCAGGAGAGTGAGGGCCAGTTAGAAGCCAAAACTCGCCTGCATGCAGCCTACTTATGTAGTTAATCCTCATTTCTACTCTACATCTCTATAATTTAAAAATATTTTTTTTTAATTTCCACAAAAAATTCACTTAAGCCAAATGCAGCCTCTCACCATAATGCTAGCTGGTACACTGATGTCAATGGGTTCTTAGAACACTTACCTAGTGGGGGAATACTGTATCACAAGGAGCTCACTCTCCAAAGGATGAATCTGGTTTTTTCTGGGGGGGACGGGGAACCTTTCTAAGAATTTCATTTTTTTTATATGAGAATTATTTAGTAACATTTTTCAAAATGTATGGGGGTCACTTTTTAAACCACCCTTTTTATTAATGCTTTCTGATTCTGCTGCACTGAAGTCATACAAAATTATTTGTGTGTTGCCAATATTTTGGAATTTATTAAAATTTATTTTGTCTCCTAGTGGATATTTTTTAATATTACATGTTATATATGTCTCTCAAAAGCAATGTGTTGTTACTTATAAAATTCTGGTTGTAAAACTTACTGCATCTTCGAGGTCAAGCCTTCTAGGTTATTTATTTATTTATTTATTTATTTATCACAGGGTTTTTCAGTTTCCAAAAAGAATACATTAGAAAAAACTCTTACTCCACTCATCACTATCACTGCCGGTGCCTGAGTGTGCTGTCTGGGTACTTGAGGTTCCATCTACTCTGCCTGCCACAGCTGGTACTCACACATAGAACAGGGGAACCTGATGACAGTCCACCCGCCACCACTAGAGCCTGTTTTTCATAGCAGCTGTACAATTTTACTTTCCCACCAGCAGTGTAAAGAGGGTTTTATATAATCTCCAACTCTTGGTATGCTCAGCCATTGTAATAAGTTTTGGGAGATATCTTGTTGTGGTTTTAATCTGTGCTTCCCAAAAGATATTGAGCATCCTTTTATATGCCTATTTGTCATTTATATATCTTCTTTGGTGAAATATTTGTTCAAATCTTGTGTCCATTTTCTTGTTGAAGTGTATGTTTTCTGATTATTTTTGAGAGGTATATATGAATTCTGGATTTCAGCTTTTTAATATATATGTGGATTTCAAGTATTTTTCTTTATCTTGTCTTTGATTCTTTTAACAGTATTGTTGAAGAGAAATTTTTATGAGATATCACTTATTTTGTTTTCGCTTTATGGATTATACTTTTAGTGTCATGTCAAAACCTGTGTTTTCTTTTTGGAAAATTTTTAATTTTAGGCTTTATATTTAGGTCTGTTGTCCTTTCATAGTTGACTTTTACACATGATGCCAAGATGCAAGCCATCTTCTTCTTCTTCTTCTTCTTCTTCTTCTTTTTTGCAAATGAATATTCAGTTGTTTCAGCCAATTTGCTGAAAACACTATTCTTTCTCTACTGAGTTGCCTTTGCAGCTTGATCAAAACTCAAATGCTTATAAAATGTGTGAATCTATTTCTGGGCTGCTTAGCATCTTTGATTTGTTTATCTGCTGTTAGGCCAATACCATACTCCCTTGCTTACTATAGCTTTATAATTAGCCTTGAAACCAGCTAGTGTTAACTCTAGCTTTAGTCTTCTTTTTCAATGTTCTTTTGGCTATTTTAGGCTTTTGCATTTCCACATATATTCTAGAATAAACAATAACTTCTAAAAAATATTTCCACATATGTTCTAGAATAAACAATAACTTCTAAAGAATATTTCCACATATATTCTAGAATAAACAATAACTTCTAAAAAAATGATTGGGTTTTGTTTGAAATTGCATTGTATCTATATAAATCAATTTGGATAAAATTGATACCTTATTAAGAGTAACATAAATGTGATCTATTCCTTTATTTATTTAGATCTTCCTTAATTTCTGTCAGAAACTTTTTAAATTTTTCTGTGTACAAGTTTTATATGTATCTTGCTAGATTTATCTCTAAGTGTTTCATATTTTGATGGTATTGGAAATAATATTTTTTAAATTAAAATGTCTGATTGATGCAGATAGTTTATAGAAATACAATTGATTTTGTATAATAAGTTTGTATCCCCAAGACTGTTAAACTTGCTCATTTATTCTAGTAGTTCTTTTGTATACTTCATCAGATTTTCTATATAGATGATAATGTCGTGCACAAATAAATGTTTTACTTTTTTGTTTCTGATATGAATGTCTTTTATTTATTTGTCTCTCCTTTCTTCAGTGGCTGAACCCAACAGTACAGTGTTGAATAGACATGGTGAGGGTGCATGTCCTTATTTTCTTTCTAATCTTAGAGAGAATATATTGTCTCGCACAGTCAAGTAGACTGTGGGCTTTAGGTTTTTACTAGATGTCATTTATCAAGTTAAGTACGTTTCTTCTATTCCTAGTTTACTGACAGTATTATCATAAAGGAATGTTGAATTTTTTCAAAAGCTTTACAGTGTTTATTGAGATTATTACATAGTTTTTAAGTTTATTAATATCGTGGATTACATTTATTGACTTTTTTATTGTTTTACCAAACTTTCCATTCCTGGAATAAACTCTAAGCAGTCAAGATATATTTTTTTATATTGCTGAATTTAATCTTCTAAACTTTTAAAATAATTTTACATCTGCATTAATGAGATATACTGATCTGTATTTTCTTTTTCTTGCCATCTTTTTCAGGTTTTGGTATCAGGATACTGTTGGCCTCTATAATAATCTAGGAAGTATTCTCTCCTGTTCAATTTTCTGGAAGAATTTGTGAAGAAGTGTTTTTTTTTTTAATGATATGGTAGGATTCACAGGTGAAGCTGTTGATGTGAAGCTGTTGAGTTCACGTGTGTGTGTGCGTGCACGTGTGTGCGTGTGTGCCTGTGTGTATGTATGTGTGCACAAATTTTTAACTAGAAATTCAAAGTATTTAAGAGAAAAAGAGCTATTCAGATTGACTAATTCTTCTTGAATGAGTTACGGAAGTTTGTCTTTCAAGAATTTTTTTCCATTTTATCTAAATTGCCATATCTATTAGTATAAAATTGTTCACAACATTTTCTTATTGTCCTTATATCTGTAGCATTTGTCTTTATGTCACGTCTCTCATTTCTGATCATTTCTTGATCAGTCTGCCTAGTGACTTATCAAATTTTCTCAACCCATTCATGATTAAGCTTTTAGTTTTACTAATTTTCTTTTCAGTTTTTTTGTTTCTAATTGTCCTGTTTCTTCTTTGGTCTTAATTTTCCTTTCATTCTATTAAATTTGGGTTTCATATAACTTCCTTTTCTAGTTTCATATTATTCACTAACTTTCAACTCTGAAACCTCTAAGATGAATGTTGATTGACAATTTCTCAAATCTATAATGTTAATCTCAAAATATTGGGGTTGATTTTTTGGGAACCTAAGCATTTAGCAATTTCCTTTTCTCTGCCTCACTTGCTGAAGAGCACTTTTATAGGTACCTGTATTATAATTCAGTCTGTGATTACATGAGTTTTATTTTGTTCTATTTTGTTTTTATTTTATTTCCTAATTGCTCTGAAAACCATGAGGGGAAAGACATTTCTGCAATTATCACTCCCAAAGCCTTATTACAAAACATTGTTAGGAAGATATTTGATAAATAAATGTTTGTTAAGTTGATTTGGCCTAAGGCAACACAAGTCATTTTTTTTCTGAGGTGCCACAAGTTGGTGTTCTGGCACTATATCCAAAGCATTTCAATGAATCAAGCTTAGGTTAAAGTAACCAAGCCACAGCACAGCCTATGAAAATGTAAGACCAAAGTGGGAGGTATCACACTTCCAGACTTTAAACTTTATTGTAAGACTATAATAATCAAAACAACCAGGTATTGATACAAGAGCAGACATATGGACCAATGGAACCAGACAGAGATTCCAGAAGCAAAACCTCAATTCCTCAACCAACTCATCTTCAGCAAAGCCTCCACCAACAACCACTGAAGAGAGGAGAAACTATTCAGTAAATGGTGCTGGGAAAACTGGCTGACCAAATGCAGAAGATTAAAATAGGACCATACACAATCACCATACACAAAAATAGATTCCAAATGGATCAAAACCAAAATGTAAAACCTCAGACTACAAGAATATTAGAAAGTGCAGGAGACACATTTTTTAGAAATCAGAGTAGGTACCCAATTGTTGGTCAAAACCCCAGGTATCCATGCCATAAGAGAGAAGATAAACAAGTGGGACCTCATTAAACTGAAAAGCTTCTACAAAGCCAAAGAAGCCATCAAGAGAGCAGGGAGACAGCCCACACAATGGGAAAAAATATTTGCCAAAGGCCTAAAAATATCTGACAAAGGCCT
The DNA here is from genome assembly GCA_963574415.1 of Tarsius wallacei. Lineage (NCBI taxonomy): Eukaryota > Metazoa > Chordata > Mammalia > Primates > Tarsiidae > Tarsius > Tarsius wallacei. The sequence goes on along the minus strand of CAUYQG010038066.1, from coordinate 23,128 downwards.
ATCATCCAGAATCTATAAGGAACTCAAATGCACTGAAAGTAAAAAAAAAACAAATAATCCCATTAAAAAGTGGACAAAAGACATGAATAGATACTTCTCAAAAGAAGTTATATGGGCAGCCAACAGACACATGAAAAAGTGCTCAGCCTCACTCATCATCAGAGAAATGCAAATCAAAACCAGTAAAAATGGCCATCATTTTTTTTTCTTTTGTATTTTAAAGACATAGGGTGCAATTCCGGATTAGGGATACAAGTGGTCATCATACAAGTAAAGTTTGGGTCTCTCTTTAGTCCTCATTATGCCTGGTTTGAGATCAGGCATGCTTATTGATGTTGTGCCCTCCACCCCCACCCCCAGCAGTATCCCACTATTGCCAATCCCTTTCTTATAGTATTATGCTAATTGTTCAGGGTCCTCTTATGAATGAGAACATGTGGCACTCGGATCTTTACAAGACTGGACATCATTAATAAAACAAACAACAACAGATGTGAGGATATGGAGAAAAAGGAACACTTCTACACTGCTGGTGGGAATGCAAACTAGTTCAATCTCTATGAAAAACAATGTAGTGATTTCTAAAAGAACTAGGAACTGACCTTCCATATGACCCAGCAATACCCCTACTGGGAATATACCTGGAGGAACTCAAATCGTTCTACAACAAAGATACCTGCACACGCATGTTTATTGCAGCACTATTCACAATAGCAAAAACATGGAACCAATTGTGCTGCCCATTGAAACTGGACTGGATTAAAAAACGTGGTACATATACATGATGGAATATTATGCAAGCATAAAGAAGGACAAGCCTATGGTCTTTGCAGCAACTTGGATGTATTTACAGACTATCATACTCAGTGATCTATCACAGAAACAAAGAACAGAGTACCGCACGTTCTCACTCATAAGCAGACCCTGAACACTTAATATAGTACTATAAGAAAGGGATTGGCAATAGTGGTTACTGCTGGGGTTGGGGGATGTGCACAACATCAATAAGGATACCTGATCTCAAACCAGGCCAAGTGGGGACCAAAGGGAGGCCCAAACTTTACCTGTATGGTGTCCATTTGTATACCTAATGCTGAATTGTACCCCACATCTTTAATATAAAATATTTAAAAAATTAAGAAAAGAAAATATAAGACTGCATTTGAGGTCTTCAAAGAATCAATAGTTCTGGAAAACCTGGAAAAGGAAGTGAAAAACAACACGTCATTTTTTCTGAATTGCAATGGAGGGAAATATTCATGCTAGTTTGGGCAACAGTTGGACAATTATTTATTTTTAGAAATGAATACAGTACTCTCCATTCTCATTGACAGTTATTCCAGCCTCAAAGAATGTAACTTTAAAAAAACCCATTAGACTTTAAGCACTTTCCCTTCCTAAACAATATGAGGCCTACCCATCCAGTTCCCGTCACATGACATGTTGTTCTACTTGAGGTTATTTTGTGGTCTGAGAGCCAGGGTTGGAGATAACACCCAACAATTTCCTTTAAGCCATCACTGGACATTTTATGCCTGAGTCATCCCTACTTTAAAAGCCTAAGGAGTGTGTTTAGAGAACATATTTCAGATGACCTTGAATAAGAACATTGATTATATGAAAATGAACACTTAAGAAGCAAAAACTGATTTTTCCTCCAGTTCTCAGTGAACTTAGGCAAGTCTCATAACTTCTTTATGTCACTGTTTTCTCATTTCCAAAATTGAACTATGTGGCAAGATATCCCATTATCCAACTGCATCACTGACTGCAAACAGGAAAAAATATGTATGTTATATAAACTTGTGAGGGAAAACTCTTATAAAACTAGCTGTCTGGATTAGCTAATGTGAGTAGATAGATTGGGTAATGGATAAACCAATGTTGTCCTGAAAATAATTAGTTGGCTGGTAAATGAGTGCCTAGAAGCTGCTTGGAAATGCATGTGTTGATTTCAACTGGAGGTCTTGATGATTATAATGAGGAAGTAGATTTTTAGGAAAATCGTACTATCAGAAACCAAAACAAAACTTTCAAGAAAATTCTTGCCTGAGCAAATAGGCAGTTTGCTACAAGAAAATTATTTTAGGGAAATTCTGAGTCATTTTTAAACTAGCGTTTGGTGGCTAGGAGAACAGAAGTTTTAACTGAGCACTAAGTAGCCTGAAAGAACCCCTCTTTACATTATTTACTTCTAGTACTCTTGGTATATAGTTTCATTCATTCATGTAATAAATGCATGTATGTGTGTGTACATACAGACACACGAGTGTATGAGTAGGCATGTGTGTATATGTGTGTTCATTGATGTGTTGAGCACAAGTGCTAGACCCTTGATACAGTGATGAACAGGAAGAGAATGAACTCTGCTCTCAAGTATTAGTTTCCTGTGAGAATTTTAAGCAAAACAGTGACACTAGATTTTTAGATTCTTTGAAGGCCAGTGCTGACTATATCAAACATATCTGTGTCTAGCACACACTTCATAAATAATTTTAAGTGCCCAATTAATGTGTGCAAAATAATTTTTTCAAATTAAAAATGTCAGTTTCAGCTTGAAACACTCTCAAAGGTGTGATTTGTGCCAAGATAAATTGTTCAACATCAACATATATATATATGTCTATTTTAGCAGATAGATAGATACACATGCATGTACAGATATGTAGTTTGAGCATCGTTATCATTATTAGGTATAGTCAACAGAATGTACTCTAGCTAGTTTAATCAGAAAGGCATGTATTATAGAGAGTACTGGGTGATATACAATATCTCTGGGGGGCAGGGGAGGGGTGCCAGGAAGAAATGCTACACAGCCAGGAGCAACTGCAGATGAGAGAAAATACCATACCCACTGTGACATTGTTCTAGGGAAAACCTCCTTCCTGCCTTTTTCCCCAGATGCTGTACATTGCTCACCTTTTTCTCACAAATTTTATGTGTTTGTAAATCCTGACCTACATATGGAGACTTGAATGCAATGGAACGTGAAAAATGTAGCTATTAACTTACCAGGCTTGCCCATACCAAAAGACACGTAGGAAGGGGAATTGGAATGAGTAATGTGCAAGCCAGTCAATCATGAAATTGCCTCGATTTACACTAAGATGCTTGTCATAACCAGCTGATTGAATGGACTACATTCCTGGAAAGAAACAAATAAAAGGATAGATGGTTGCAATTCCTAAAATGAGTGAGAGTGAAATGGACATATCCCTTCCCTAAATTCCACTTCTCATACCTGGGTCACAGTGGTAAGCAAGAATTGACTCTATGTATCGTAAGCATCATAGGTTTTGAAACTGCGCTTCGCTGAATTTTCTTAGAGAGAAATAATTCCTGCCTAACCCACTTCATAGAGCTATTGAGAAGATCATTCATATGTGTGTTCTGTAATTGTCATGAAGGTATGGTATCCATCTTCCCTTCTGTTTATATTTCTGTTTCACCTGTGTGTATACATTGGCCTTATCACAATCTCTTCCCTTTATCTCACCTGCCTCAATCAAATTAGCCACCAAGATCTGTTTATTCTACTTCAAAAATCGCTCTTATATATAGGCCTTCCCTTCTATCTTCATTGCCAATGAATCAGTTCAGACCCTCATCCTATCGAACCCAAGATGTTACAAGTGTTCTGATTATCTTGCCTCTGATCTCACTAACTTCCCACCTGCCCATCCTAAAAAACTAATCAAATTATGCCACTCTCTTGCTTCGGCATTACTTTTGTTGTTATTGGCATCAACATTTATCCCGTGAAAATACCACTACCTGAACAAAGAAAACCTCCATCTGCAAGTCTGGAATGTGTCTCTGCTTTCCAGAGAGAAGCAACTGATTCCAACAGAGACCTGTGACCCCATGGGTGGCCTTGGAAATTCTAGAAGTTGCAAATTCAATATTAAATAATTTTCCAATGATCACTTCTAGAGATTGATCAATATTAAAACTGCAACATGTTCTTTGTCAAGAATGCTATTTTAAATCACCTCTGCACTATTCTGTGTGCTCCTCATCTCATTAGTCATGAATTGTACAATTTTCTTCTGCTTTTCTGCTTCAGTATTTCATCTTAGCTCTGCCAACCTCACCTTGCACTTCCCCCAGTCAGTCTTCACTCTTGTGATTTCAAAAAGAAAAGTAAAATATCCTATGTTTTACTTCTATATTGCACCAAATGATACATCTCAGCCATATTCTTGCTGTCATCCAAACTACTTCATTCTTTCTTTGCTTTGAAAGAAACACTATCTATATCTATTCCCTAATTTGCCATTTCGTTTTTCAGGTTCTCATCTCATGTACCTCAAAATAGTTATTTCTCTGACAAGTAGGAAGCAGAACAAACTACTTCTAATAAAGCAAACCATGTGATACTTTTTAAAGTTAATTATAGACTACTACTTTATTCCTTTTACACTTAGGTAGCTTCTAAACAACAAGAGCACAATATGCTAAGTAAGTTATTTGGAAACAGAGATCAGCATTCTAACATTACACTTCTAATCCTTAATTATTATAAATAAATACCTCATTCACAGAAATCACAGGTCATCAGAAACTTTCTATTAGACTATGAAGTATGAAAGATGCTTGATCAAAAAGAAAAAACTCTTAAGAAGAAATTGGAGAGGATATTTAACATTTCACATTTTTAGCATAGAGATTTTGCATTAATTTATGTGGGTTAGGAAAAGTTATATATAAAATATACATATATTTATATATAAATGTATCTATGTGTATATATTGTATATTAAATATATATTTATGTGTACAATATATATGATTCTCTAACACACATAAATTAACACAAAATCTCAATATAAAAAATATAGAAGATATGTACATATATATATATACATATATATTCACCCACTGCAAATACATTCAATCTCTGTCCATTTCTGTTTTCTTTGGAAGCTCAGATACAGGTTCTCAGGGCCTTCACCTAAGGCCTCCTCTCTCCTTTTTCTGCAGGCTTCCCCTAAGTATACCTCATTCATCCTCATATATATATATATATCATGGTAGCTACGATATTTATATCTTCAGCCCAGAATTCTTTTCTGAGCCTCAGACATGAATATGCAGTCCACTTGATTGCAAAAGAACTTATACTCATCTCAAACCAAAACCTTGACTTTTCCCTTTCAGAATTGCCCCTCCCCCTGTCTGTCAAGTCTCAGCAAATGGCAATTACCTAGTTGCTTCAAACCCAAAACCTGGAAGTCACAATTGGCTTCACCTCTTTATCAAACTTTACACACAGTCCTTCATCAAAATTAGTAAATACAGTCTCTATAATTTTACTCAAATTTTCTCTTTGTTCCCCATCCCCACAGCCAGCACTCTACACCAAGCCCCCATCATCCAATGCTACCCTACCTCTACAGGCTTCCACATGCAGTTTTTTCACTCTCTAAGCTACAATCTAAGCAGCAGTCATAGTGATCTTAATAAAACATACATTGGTTCAGATTACTGTTTGCTCAAAATCTTATAATAGATTGAGAAGTTGTGTTTTACAAAGATGGCCACAGTAATTCCCATCCCACAGGCTCATGAGACCCCATGTACTGCAGTCTGAATGTATTCCCCCAAATTCATATGTTGGAAACTTAATCCACAGTGAGGCAGTGTTGGGAGATGGGCCCTTTTGTGAGGTGTTTAGGTCTTAAGGCTTCACCCTCATCAATGAATTAATATTGATATAAAAAGGAATTGTTGTAGTAGGTTTGACCTCTTTTGCCCTTCCTCCTTACACCATGTTAGGATATAGCAGAAAGACTCTCAGCAGATGCTGTCACCTTGATCTTGGACTTCCCAGCCTCCAAAACAGTGAGAGAATACATTTATGTTTCTTATAAATTACCCAGTCTAAGGCATTCTGTTATAGCAGCACACGTGGACAAAGACATGTGGGACTACAATTCTTCTCCATCAAGAAATGGAGTATAACTACTTTATACTCCCCTAGAGTCCCCTAGAGTCTAGGCTAGCTGTATAATGCACTGCTAATAGAATGCAGTAGAAGTGATACTGTGTGAATTCCAAGGCAAGGTCAAAAAGACCATTATGCTTCCATCTGTTTTCTGGGTTGTGTTTTGTTTGTTGTTTGTTTTGTTTGTTTTTGACACTTGCTTTGGGGCCAGCTGGCATGTACAAGTTTGGCTATCCAGAGATCACTGTGGTGAAAAGGCCATACACAGGAATTTCAGTCAACAGACTCAGCTCAACAGCTAGCATCAACTGATGGCTATGAGTGACACATTTTGACCATCCAGCTAAGTCATGACTTTAAATGACTGTAGCCCCAGTCAACACCTGGCCATAACCATATAAAATGCTCTGAATGAGGACTGTCTAAAAAACCCTTTCCTAAATTACTGACACACAAAATTTTGAGTGAAAATAAAATAGTTGTTCTTGCATCACTAAATTGTGGGATAAGTTGTTGACAGCATTAGTGACTCAATCAACTCCCCAGTATCTTCAGGATAAACCCCAAATTATTTCAGGAACCTACAGGCCACTGCTTGATCTGACTCCTTTTCCTCCAGCCTCTCCTGTGTTTTGTTCACCCAGTTTTAACCATGCTGACCCTTGTTTATTCCTTATGAAGAATCTCGCTGAGACGATTGTTTTCCCTGCCTAGAAGACATTCTTCAGCTGGCTAACACTAACTCAGTCTTCAGGCCTTAAATGCCATTTCTTCAAAACAGCTAAAAAGAAACATGGCACAGAGGAAAAACTTGGGTGGTGGGGGCTGTTTCAAAGATGGAAGAAAAAAGCAAAATTATGTTGAAATGGGAAGGTATCAATGGAAAAAGAAAGATTAATGATGCAGGAGAGAAAGAATTATTAATGGAGAGTAGTGAACTCCAGGCTTTTAATGCCTACATCAGATGTGGAAGAGAAGGAAAACAGAACAGGTAGCATGTGATATCTCTTGCATTCACTGCAAACCTACTTAACTCAGCTAAGACTGATCTGAAGGGGCTGCATCAGCAGGCTTCAAAACTGGTTTCCTTTGGGATCCATCAATAGAAAATCCTGGCAAGGAATTGGTGGAAAGGAGGGGAAAAAAGTAGAAATAATTAGTCCCCCAGTTTCCTCCTTATGGGGTCATGTCTGACTGGCTGCTTCCTTTATTCTGCAATGGTCATGTTCCTCTCAAAATGTCCCTCTTCACACTGACTCCTTTGAAATTCCCAAAGTTACTCTTTTCTCCCCCATTGCAGTCCACACTGTAATTAGCACTGGGTAATCCACTGTTCTCCAGAGTTCCCTACCCCTCCCAATGTCTTCGCAAATAGCCTGTTCATTAAACCATCCACAAATTATCCTAATAAATGTGACATTATTTTCTTGCTGGGCCCTTGTCAGATATGAGTGGGAATGCTGATGAGGAAATAAATGGAAAGGGCTAGAAAATAAGAAGCAGGCAACAAACAACATCTGATCCATTCCAGTAAATAAATCATGAAAACAACATTACCATTAAACCAAGGAGAAAACTGAAAGAAAGGACAGTGGGACTGACATTGGTATAGAGAGGATGCCTATAGAGAAAAAAGTCTTCTTCCACTAAACAATGAAATCAGGCTTTCCTTTTTTCCACTTGCAGCTTTGAACTAACAGAGTTCATGAAAGATTATGGAAAACAAATCAGATGAGTCATTTTATTCCTTTTCAGTTACCCACACATGGCAAACAGAACATCACCTGTACCATACACATCACAGTGACCTCTGCAAACTATAATACTTTAAGTACTCTTTTTTTCTTTATCTCTAAGTTGTTCAGAGTAAAAATAATATTTTAAATACTTGTCTGAATCAAGTCAAATGCACTCTGCCTGAGATCTACTGGGACTCTGACAAATTTTGAAATAACCCTGTCTCCTGAGGGAGGAATAGCAGAAGTGTAAATGAGAAACTCTGGTCCAAGTTGACTTGTCGTCATCTTTAACATCCTCACTAGGCTATATTGAGGCTTTTAAAATTATTGCTATTATTATGCTTTATTACAATTTATGAAGCAGTCATTCTATGTCAGGTAGTGTCCTAAGAAGTTATATAAATCAAATCATGGAATCCTCATGTCAGTCCTCTGATAAAAGCACATCATTGCATCTATTTTCATATGAGGAAACAAAAGTACAGAGAGGTAATACAAGTTGCCAAACTCACAGTAGTTTTATAATGAAGAAACCCAGTAGCTGGATTATCAGGGAACAACTTATAACTGGAATGTTTGAGAAATTAGCTTTTTTCCATTCTTTTCTTTCTAACTGATGAAGAATGGTCTCCAACTTGCAGAAATTTGAGTCTCTTTTGACCTTAAGATTCTCTGGGAAGTAGGAAAGAACCTTGTTTGTTTTCCCTTGCTATAAGCCCCAAGCAAAAAAAAGATTACCATATCACATTCATTGTCATGAAGTTCTTTCCTGTAACCTGCTAGCTTGACAGCATAAGATGGGATTCTAAGAAAGCAGAATTATACAGGGAATCAGAAAAAGTGTATTTAGTCACTACATACCCATTAAAAGCTATTATTTTTTAAAACTCAGAAAATAATTTAGCAAGAATGTGTCGAAAATGGAACTATTGTGAATTGCTGATAGGAATGTAAAATGGGTCCAACCACCTGAAAAAGTTTGCAAGTCTCTCAAAACATTAAGCATAGAATTATCATGTGATCCAGCAATTCCGTTTCTGGGTATATACCCCAAAGAATTGAAAGCAGAGACTCAGATTGTTAATTGCACACCAATGGTCACAGCAGCATTACTCATTATTGTCAAGGGGTGATACAACTCAAGAGTTTATCAATGGATTTTTAAAAAGTGATATTATTAATCCTTAAAAAGGAATAAAATTAAGATATGCTGCAACATGGATGACCTTTGAACGCAAAATCAGACACAAAAGGAAAAATATTATTCCACTTATATGAGGCATACGGAATAGGCAGCAAATTTAGAGAAACAGAAAGTAGAACGGTGGCTACCAGGGACAGGGAGATGAAAGTAGGAAGTTATTGTATAAAGTGTACAGAGTTTGGGTTGGGAGGATGAATTTTGGAAATGGATACTGGCAATGGTTGCATAATCTTGTGAATGTACTTAATGACAACTGAATTGTACACATAAAATGGTTAAAATGGTAAATTTCGTATAAAATTGATATTATGTACATTCCACCACAGTAAAAAAAAAAAAAAAAAAAAAGTAGGTTTAATCCTATCCCAAATTTTTTCTTATTCAGTGACCTTGAGCAAGCCACAAAATTTATCTGAAACTCAGTTTTGAGACCTGTAAATTCATGAGATTTTTTTGATTTGTCAGAAATCACAAAAATAGGCGTTGTAGAACAGGTAAGGCTAACAAAGTCTGTGCTTTTAAAAATACTTAACTGATTAACTTTAAGGGGATTTTATATAAAAACCCAAATTTGCAGCTTTTATTTTGAAAAAATCAATATAGGAGTTACCACATGAATGTAGAGGGCTCGAAGGAGTTCTGCACCTACTCTTATATCAAAAAAAGGGTGGAGGGGGATCACATAAACTCCAAGTTCATAAATTTTCTTGAAACCTTCAGAGAGTTGAAGTGACAAGGAATCAAATTATTCCAAAATATAAAAAGAGACAGGTATCTGCAGGAAAAGATAAGAAACAGACACTTTCTTACAAGGGATACACTCAAGTGAACACTAGTAGGAAAAATTCAGCTAGAATAGTTCATGACTCAGTGGAACACAAATGTGGGCCAGCAAGAGAGGCTAAAGACTTAAGTTTTTAGGTATTGTCTTTAATATATATATATAATATATATATAAAATACTATATATTATATTATTTATATACTATATTATATATTATATAAAATCACACATACATATGCATGCATATATGCACGTATATAAAATGTATATTAGTGAGTACACATGTACTCATATATGATGTATGTATATAACCAGCAGAAATGAATTGCTCACAGTTCTGTAGGCTGTAAAGTCCAAGGTCAAAGCATTGGCAGATGCAACATCTGGTTTATGATGGCACCTTCTTTCTGCAGCCTCACATAGTGAAAAGGGGTAAACAGTCTCCTTAAAGCCTCTTTTGTAAAGGCACTAACACCATCATGAAGACTCTGCCCTCATGATCTGATCACTTCCTATAATCCCCACCTCTAAGTACTATTGCATTAGAGATTAGATTTCAACACATCAGTTTCAGTTGGACACAAACATTTAGATCATAGTACCCATTAAAACAAACTCCTCAAACTTTTCTAGCTTTTCACTTTTGATTTTAAATGATGTTTGGAATATATGGGTGTCAGGTGGAGGCTGAAGGCAATTTGTTATACAAACATGTTTTTATTGTAATGACATTGGTGGGAAGACATTGAACATCAATTGATGAAAGAAAAATATAACATTTTTAAAGTATCTTAATTGAGATAACTTGCATATGCTAAAAAGCATGATTTTGAATGTTTATTTTGATAAGTTTTAACTAATGCCTACACTTGAGTAACTTCTTCCTTATTCAAGGTATGGAATGCTTACATCGCCTCAAATTGTTCTTTCACGTCCCTTTCTAGGAATTCCTCCTGAACCCTGTGTCCCTGCTCCGGAAGTATCCACCACTACTAAATGGTTATTTACTGAATCTTCTGAGTTGCAGACACAGAAGTTTTGGGTAAGAGTAGAAATCAAATCTCTGCCTTAACATAAATTTGCAAAATATTATGATGCATTTTCACAACAGTGAATGCTGAGTTGTTCTGCCACCTTTCTTGATATAGTGAGAAGAACTGCTGGGGTGCCCTTGACAGGATTTTCTACTTCCTTATGTTCTACAGAGAACAAATTGAGAAGACAGTATCAAAAGTGTTCTTCTTTACACTATCATTGCTGCAACCAAGGAAGAACTTATCAGAATGGGAGAGGGTGCATTTTTGTAGCATGAAACAAAATGTAAGTCAGCAGTATTTTCTTTTTAATTTAAAAAAAAAAAATACTAAGATAGCTCCAGGGAGTGAGGAGGAGGATATGCCTCGCCCAAAGCAATTTATATCTCATTTTATTCTAATTAGATGGCTGTCAGTACTTTTTGAAATTCTGATTCATCAGAGTTGCCCCTTCTTTCTAGAAGTACTGAGGGAAGAGGTTTTGCAAGTAAATATATAGTTGGCACTTTCACTTATGTATCTGTGCTACAAAGTTATTTAATGACAGGAAGGAATGTAATTTAAAGGGAGAAATTGGCAATTAGTTAACTCTCACTTTGATTTACCCAGGGCCAGCAGTGGGTTTGATTGAGCTCCTTGAAATAATTACCATGCATGGGGAAAGGGCTCTAAAATCAGCCCCCTGCCAATGACACATAGCTTATAACCTCGCACACCCTATTACCATTTCCAATACAACTGACCTCTCCTCTGAAATCTTGTTCTTGTTCCCTCACACCGTCATTAAAAAGTAGACTGAAACCTCTTCACTTCTTCCAGGACAGAGCAGGAGAAAGAATCTCAGACACCATCAGAATCAATTGTCCAAGGTTGATTATGTCCCCAAAGAAAGCCATCACTTCTAATCAGTTATGAAAGGGGCAACTATTCCTCTTTCACAGGGAAAACAAAATCATTCTTCTATGGAATTTTAATGGATTCACATAAGATTTCAGAGGATTATAAAAAGAACTGACTCACTGGGAAAGACGGAGAGGTGAAACCTTTTTAGTAGACCACTTATTTGAAAGGAATGTTACTCCTTAGAAGGATGACATTTTTTACCTGCACTCAAGACAGTGATATTTTGAAAGTAGCAATAGTCTTTCCACCGTAAACTCTGGGTTCTGGGTTCAAATGCAGCATGCAGCTCTCCATTTACTAGTTGTGTGGCCTTAAGTAAGTCACTTGTGATTTTGGGGCCTCAAATTTATCACTTATCAATAAGGTTGATGTTAATACCACTCTTTGGGTATATTGGATGGTTCAAATGAAAATGATTTTAAAATATATTTGCATTATTCTTGTTCTTTGGATATAATACTGAACAATACAGACATGGATATTACCTTGTGAAAGTTAAAATTTAGTAAGAGAAATAGACAGAACAAACTGACAGACTGCTGAGAAAGGGCAGTGAGAAATGAACCTGCATCCTGATCAGAAAGAAAGTAGTGTATGTGCTGAAACTTGAAGGATGAGAAAGTGCCAACCATGAATAAAAAAATAAAAATAATAAAACTAGGGAAAAAAAAATCAGGCAGAATATGCAAAGTCAAAATAGTTCAATTAGCTAAAGAAAATGGACTTTGGAACACAGTAAATGAGTGCGAGAGTAGCAAAAAGTGGTGATGGAGAAAGATTATGAAATCTGTTCTATTTTTCTCTTAAGTTCTGGGACAGAAAATTTGGGTATGACAGCTTGAACAGAGCAGAAGAACAATGAAATGACAGTTCACCAATCAACTATAACAAAGACATGTCCAGAGACTTAAATTCTAAAATTTGACTTGACTACCTTCAACAAAATTCCAAACCTTTGTGTGGACGGATAGACCACTGAGATTACTTTGAGACAGAATTTAAGCAATAACGCACAGTCCAGAGCAACAGAGTTAGGTACCACTCTGAGACTTTGCTATTCTAACCATCCTCTATGTGATTACTGACATGAGTGGCTGATACCTACAGTTGTAAATGTTCTTAATTCATTGCTTTTAAGCAGTCCTCTCCTCACCTCCATCGGGGAAAAAAAATGGCTGCCTATTTTGTCCAGGAGATATCTTTGACTAATTGGGATCATTGACCCAGTATTTCTCTTTTTTACTCTCTACAGCCCCTTTGAAATGAAAGCCACACACACTCTGATAACTCCTAAATCTATACTCTCACTCTAACCCATCTCCCACACAGCAAAACTCTTTGGTAACCATCTTCTGAGTAGCTCTATTAGTTTATCCCACTAGCCCCTAAAGTTAGAGATATCTAAAACCGAACTGATCACTTTTCAACAAGCCAGTTCTTCTCCATTAAAGACACCACCATCCACCAAACCACTCAACAAGCAAACTGGGATTCATCTTTCACTTCTGCCTCTTTCATGTTCAATCAATTACCAATACCTACAGCATCTATTACCTGAATCCCTCTTGAGTCTTTCCTCCTCCCACCCTATTAGGTCAAACCTTGATTGTTTCTTGCCTAGATCTCCTGACTTCCTCTGTGGCCCACCCAAATCTATCATCCACAGAGATATTTACAGTGGTCTTTATTAAAGGCGAACTTTGTCATGTCAGTTTTTTGCTTATATTTTTTTAAATTTTGTTTTTACTATAGAGTTTGGGGGCAGAAGTAAGGATTAACTAACTACATAAGTAATCTGCATGCATGTGAAATTTGGACTTCTAACTGGCACTCACACCCCATGGTAGTGGACCAGGTACTCTTTGCATTGTCATGTGCCTCCCAGCCTCCTCCCTCCCTCCTTCTCCTAGCAGTGCCCAGTGACTGCCAATCCACCCTTGTGCTAATGTGACTAGTGTTCAGGGACCAATTATGAGTGAGAACATGCTATATTCAGTAATTTGTTCCTGTGGTAGTTCACTTAGTATGATAGTCTCCAAATCCTTCCAACTTGCTGTGAAGTCCATGATTTTTTTTCTTATTTATGTCTGTGTAATGTACCATGTACTCTTTATCCAGTTCACTTTCAATAGGCAGCAGGATTAGTTCCATGTTTTTGCGATTGGCAATAGGGAAGCAATAAATATGTGTGCAGGTGTCTTTTGTTAGAGTGATATATGTTTCCATGGTTATATTCCCAGGAGAGGAATTGCTGGATCACATGGAAGATCAATTTTTAGTTCTTTTAGGAATAAACATACTGTTTTCTGTAGAGGTTGAACTATCTTGCATTCCCACCAACAGTGTATAAGCAAGCTCTTTTCTCTGTACCAGTACCAGAACCTGTTGTTTTTTGACTTTCTAATGATAGCCATGCTTACCAGAGTTAGGTGGAATCTCACTGTAGTTTTGATTTGTATTTCACTGATGATTAGTGAGGTTGAGCATTTTTTCATGTGTCTGTTGGCAGCTTGTATGTTATCTTTTGAGAAGTGTCTGTTTATGTCCTCAGCCCACTTTTTAATAGGGTTGTATGTCTTTTTTTTTTTTTTTTTTTTTTTCCACTTCTGTTGAGTTCCTTGTAGACCGTGGATGTTAGGCCTTTATCAGATGAATATTTGCAAATATTTTTTCCCATTCTGTGAGGTGTCTCTTTACTCACTTGATGGTTTATTTAGCCGTGCAAAAACTTTTCAGTTTGATGCGGTCCCACTAATCTATCTTAGCTTTTATGGCATTCACTTTTGGGGACTTGGTCAAGAATTAGTTTCCTACTCCGATGTGCATAAGGGTCTGTTCTACATATTCTTCTAGGATTATTATAGATTGAGATTCTAAGTTTAGGTCTTTGATCCATTTTGAGTTGATTTTTGTATATGTTGATAAGTAGAGGTCCAGTTTCATTCTTCTAAATGTGTTTAGCCAGTTTTCCCAGCACTATTTGCTAAATAGGATCTCCTTTCCCCAATGATTGTTATTGGTGGCTTTGCTGAAGATTTGTTGATTGAGAGACTGTGTTTTTCCTTCTAGAATCTCTGTCCTGTGTCATTGGTCTATGTGCCTATTCCTGAACCAATACCATGCCATCTCGATTACCATAGCCTTGAAATAAAGTTTAAAGTCTGGAAGTGTGATACCACCCACTTTGTTCCTTTTGCTGAGGATTGTTTTGGCTATTTATGCTCTCTTTTTACATATATATGAATTTCTGTATTGTTGTTTCCATGTCCGTGTAAAATGATATTGGCAATTTGATGGGTATTGCACTGAATCTGTAGATTGCCTTGGGCAGGATGGATATCTTGGCAATATTGATCCTTCCAATTCATTAGCATGGGATATTTTTCCATTTGTTTGTGTCATCCTTCATTTCTCTGAGCAGCATTTTATAGTTTTCATTGCAGAGGTATTTCCCTTCTCAGGTTAGGTGGATGCCAAGGTATTTCTCTTTTTTGTGGCTATTGTGAAATGGGACTGTGCTTTTTATTTGTTTCTCTGCCTGTGTGTTGCTGGTGTCTTTAGATGCAACTGTCTTTTGCATGTTGATTTTGCAACCTGAGACTTTGCTAGTCTATTTCATTGTGAGGAGGCTTTTGACAGACTTCCTGGGGTTTTCTAGGTATAGAATCATACCATCTACAAAGAGGAATAGCTTAACTTCCTCTTTGCCTATTTGAATATCCCTGATTTCCTTCCTTTGCCTGATTGCTCTGGCTAGGACTTCCAGCATTGTGTTGAATAGGAGGGGTAAGGGTGGGCATCCTTGTCTTGATCTCATTTTTACAGCGAATGCTTTCAGCTTCTGCCCATTGAGCAAAATGTTGGCTGTGGGTTTATCATAGATGGCTCTTACTGTTTTGAGGAATGTTCCCTCTATGCTTTGGTGCTTTTTTTTTCAAGAAGTGATTTTGGATTTTGTCAAATGCTTTGTCTGCATCTAATGAGATAATCATGTGGTTCTTGTTTTTATATCTGTTAACATATTGAATTATGTTTATGATCTTACAAATGTTAAGTCAGCTCTGCATCCCAGGAATGAAGCCCACCTGGTCATCATGAATGATACTTGAGATGTGTTGTTGGATCTGATTTGTTAGAATATTGTTGAGAATTTTTGCATCTATGTTCTTCAAGAAGAATAGCTTGTTATTCTCTTTCTTTGTTGGATCTTTGCCAGGTTTGGGTATCAGTGTGGTGTTAGCTTCATAAAATGAGTTGGGGAGAATTCCATCATTCTCAATTCCTTCAAATACTTTCAATAAGATTGTTATCACCTCCTCCTAGTATGTCTTGTAGAATTCAGCTGAGAAACCATATGGTCCAAGATTTTTTTTTTTTTTTTTAGCAGGGAGATTTCTTATGACTGAGACGATTTCCTGAAATGTTATTGGTCTGTTTAGAGTTTCAATTTGTTCTTGTTTCAATCTTGGGAGGTTGTGTGATGTCAGAAAGTCCTCCATTTCCTTTAGATTTTCTAGTTTATTTGCATACAAGTTTTCAAAGTAATCTCTGATAATCTTTTGAATTTCTTCAGAGTCAGTTATGACTTTGCCTTTTCATTTCTAATTGTGTTTACTTGGACCTTCTCTTTTTTTTTAGTCAATCTGGCCAAGGTTCTGTCAATCTTATTATTTCAAGACTCTGTTTTTGTCTATTTGATTCTTTCTTTGATATTTTTGTCTTCTATATGATGTCATTTGATTTTATCTTAGTGATCTGGAATTGTCTACTGTCAGATGATCTTGTCTTTCCAGCAGCATATTCTCTTAGGTAATAGATGTCTGAAAAGGATTTTAATTATCCATCAGAGATGAAGCTTAGTTTGACAGGGTAGGAAATTCTTGGCTGAAATGTTTTACCTTTAAGAACATTAAAATGAGACACCAGTCCCTTCTGGCTTGCAGTGTTTCTACAGATAAGTCTGCAGCAATTCTGATAGGTCTTCTCCATTAGGTGGTCTGACCTTTCTCACTTGATGCCTTTAGGATTTTTTTCTTTCTTGCTTACTTTGTGGAGGTGTATTAGTATGTGTCTTGGGGATTTTCTTCTCCCATGATACTTTGCAGGGGTTCTCTGAATCTCTTGTACTTGAATGGTCACTCCTCTAGCAAGATGTGGGAAGTTTTACTGGATGACTTCATAGAATGCTTGTTCCATGGTGTTCTCAGTCTTCTTTTCTGCTCACGTATAGATCAGGTGTAGATTTGGCTTCTTGACATAGTCCTTCATCTCTCGGAGGCTTTGCTTATTCTTTTTGAGCCTTTATTATTTTTGACAGCTGGGTAGTTTCATATTTTGGAATTCAAGTTCTGGGGTTCTTTCCTCTGCCTGATTGATCCTGCTTCCCATGTTTCTTAATGTGTTTTTAACTTCCAAGATGTTGTTCTTCATTTCCAGAATTTCAGATGGGCCTTTTGAAATGGGCCAACTCTGCTTTTACTTCCTGTATGAAGGAAGTTGGTGAATTTCACTTCTGGTTTCTCATAGTTCTCTTTATCCATTTTAGCCATCCAATCTTTCCATTCTGTGACTGTCATCTGGAACAAGTCATTCTGAAGGGTTTCCATTGTTTGTGCGCTGATAGCTGCTTTTTCAGGTGCTGTCTCTTTGAGATTCTGAGGATTTCCTGTGGGTTTTTTATAATTATTTTTCCTCATTTGTAGAGAGCAGCTCTTTCCTCTCTATCTTTCATCTTTGGTTTTGTTGCTCTGAAACTAGTTAATATTCCTCTGTTCTAGGGCCTTTTCTATTGTTCAGTATAGATCACCCAGTGAAAGAGAGGCACACACACTTCTGCTTTGTGCTTCACTCTGTAAAAGGCACCTATGCTGCAAAGTTTTTCGCATGGTTAGTTCACTTGGGTTGTTTTCACACTAGGTGCAAATACTCTGGATAGAACATGTTGAGAGATGTGTCCCCGTCTGCTTGTTTGCAGGTCAGATACCTTCTCACCAGAAATCACTTGGGGTGTCTTTCATGTTGCTTTCTACCCATTCTAGTGCACCCTAGCACTTGAAAGAGAGAAAGCTCCTTGCCATGGGGAGATAGGGAGATCTCACAGTGGGCATATAGGGCTTGCTGATGATTCTTCCTGATCTGGAGATGGGATTGGTCACGAGACACTGGTGGTGGGTGCCTGCAGAGTTTAATCTGCTTGCAAGCTTCTGCAGGCAAGCTTTCCTGATCTGGGAGCTAGCTGCCAGACTGCTAGTGGAAAGCATGTGCTCACAGGCTCTAGCACAGGTTTGTTCCCCATTCTGCTTGGACTCTAGTCTGCTGTAAATGTATCCTAACTGAGACTTTTCCTGTGTGTGACCAGTGACTCTTGTATGGCTGGGAATGGGGAACCAACCCAGAATGTGTTAGGATCACTCATCTCCTCTCATTTACAGGGCAAGGCTTCAGTTCTTATGTAAGCCTGGTGCATCACAGAGATAGGGAGCCCAGAATCCAGCACCTGCCACTGTCACAGCACTCTGCTTACTGGTTCCTATGTGTTCAAAAAGAACACCACTAAGTGCAGAGTGTTTCACCTGCCCAGAACTGTTCAGGGTGCCTGCATCTTATGGTGGCTGTGCCCTACTCTGTCTCAGTCAGCAAGGGAGGTGCCAGTTGTTGCTTCACAGTGGCCATCTTGGATCCCTCACCCTGCTTAAAATTATTCAGTGATG
Source organism: Tarsius wallacei (assembly GCA_963574415.1). Classification (NCBI taxonomy): domain Eukaryota; kingdom Metazoa; phylum Chordata; class Mammalia; order Primates; family Tarsiidae; genus Tarsius; species Tarsius wallacei. The sequence continues at coordinate 4,807 of CAUYQG010038066.1, read as the reverse complement.
TCCTCTACCTGCTAGTTTTCAAACCAGTGGTTCTATACCCTAGCTTAGGACATCAGATTCTCCATGGTCTGACTCCATCTTACCTCACTGGTTTTGCTTTTCTTTCTTTCTTACACGTGTTTTAATTCCATCCTAATTAAGCCTTTTGAAATCCTACCAGGCACACACCTTGCAATTGATTTTTCTTTTTTTTTTTTTTTTTTGTTAAGTAGTTCTTGACGTAACTCCTTTTTATCTTTCAGAACTCAATTCAAGCCTTTACCTCCCTCTATATGGTTTAGCTGTGCTTCCTCCATGCCCCAAAACCACCCCATGCCAACTCGTACCTAACACCGCATAGTGGGCTACACTTCCTGGTTTACTTGTTTGTCTCACTAAATTGACTATAAATACTTCAATAGAGAAAATCTCTTTTTTTATTGGTTTCACCAATCCCTTGTACTATGCACTGTGCAAACATATAAGCAGAATATTTAGCCAGTAGGATACTAACTTTAAGCCACAATATAAGTGATCCCAAACTATAAAATGTACAGGAGAATTAATTATGGTTTTATCTGAGCATATTCCATGTACATATGTATTAGAGAGAAAAATTTTTGTTCATGGCATTCAATCAAGTGAAACTATAGGTAAAGATATATTTAAAATGTGATTCTTGCTCTCTACTCTTGTAATACTTTTGCAAAGGGTAAAATATATCCCCACCCCTGCTGCAGAGAACAGCCATCTTCTCTTGACACTGATTTGAAACCCTAAAACTTCTGAAAGCAAAATTTTTCAGAATTCATTTGGCAGCAAAACCTGACCTGACCCAAATAGATTACAAACCTGACCTAAGGACTATATAAAATCTTTATTTATCACACCATCAAAGCTACAACTCAACTCTTTTTTCAATAATCAGTTTCATTCTAAAATCTGGTTAGAAGCCAAAAAGGGAAAAAGAGATACTTTGTGATTTGTCCTCAGATGTTTGGTTCTATGCTTTCACAATACTCTAAGACTTTTTAATTTTCTGTTCTTTCATTCTTTACCTACCCCTATGAGGAGGGATGGGGTATAAAGTAACTCTAAGGCTTTTAAATTTTCTGTTCTTTCATTCTTTACCCACCCCTAGGAGGAGGGATGGAGTATAAAGTAACTCTTTATTTTTTCAGCTTTATTGAGGTATAATTGACAAATAAATATAGTTAAGGTATGCAACTGAGGTTTTGATATGAGTGTACATCATAACATGATCATTATAATTAAGTTAACATATTTGTCACTTCACATGGTTACCATTTTGTTTCTTGTGGAGTGGAGGAGGATAAGAATTCTTAAGATTGACCCTCTTAGCAAATTTTGAGTATACAATATGGTTAGCCCATGCCGTACATTAGATCTCCAGAATTTTTTCATCCTGTATCACTGAAACTTTGAATCCTTTGATCAACATCTCTCCATGCCACCCCCCACCCCCCCAGCCCCTGATAACCACCATCCAAATATTTGCTTCTATGAGACTATTTAGAGTCCTTTTTTAATTTTTATTTTAAAGATGAAGGGTTCAATTCAGGGTCAGGTATACAAATGGTTATTGTACTAGTAAAGTTTGGGCCTCACTTTGGTCCGCACATCACCTGGTTTGAGATCAGGTACCCTTATTGATGAAGTGTGCCCCCATGCTTCCTCCCCTGGCAGTTTCCCACTACTGCCTATTCCTTTCTTACAGAATCATGTCAATTGTCCAGAGTCCACTTATGAGTGAGAATATGTGATACTCAGTTCTTTGTTTCTGTGATAGATCACTGAGTATTACAGACTCTAAATCCATCCAAATTGCTGTGAAGTTCATAATTTTGTCCCTCTTTATGGCTGCATAATATTCCATTGTATATACATACCACATTTTTAAAATCCAGTCTACTTATAATACACAGTATTTGTCTTTCTGTGTCTCGATTATTTCATCTAGCATAATGTCCGCCAGGTTCATCTATGGTGTTGCAAATGGCAGGATTTCCTTCTTTTTCAAGGTTAAATAATATTCCATAGTGTTATATACCATATTTTAAAATCCATTCATCTATTCATGGACATTTAAGTTGTTTCCATATCTTGACAATTGTGACTAATGCTGCAATGAACATGGGAGTGCAGAAATTTCTTCAACATACTGATTTCATTTCCTTTGAACATATATCTGGAACTGAGATTTCTAAAACCACATATGGTAGTTTTATTTTTATTTTTTTGAAAAATCTCTGTTCTGTTTTCCATAATGGTTGTTCCAGTTTATATTCCCACCAACAGTGTGTAAGAATTCCCTTTTGTTCACATCTTCACAGCTCTCATTATCTTTTATCTTTTCCATAATAACCATCTCAACAGATGTGAGGTGTTATCTCATCGTGGGTTTTGATTTGTGTAGTCAGAATTATTTGTATCTGACTCCAAGATACTCTAAGAAAAAACCTTTCTTTAATCAGCTAAATTATATTTAATTCATTGTTAAAGTAAACAAAAACAGAAATGGAATTGCTTGTAATGTCAGTCATTTTTTATACCAAAACAGTTTTCTTGACCACTCTACACTTTTGCTTTAAAATAGCATCTTCAAGTTTATCACTTTCTCTTAATTAATATTTTATTCAAAAATAACAACTTCTAGGTCTAAGCTAATGTCCTCTGCAGAAATCCTAACCTTATACCAGAAAAAATTCCAAATAGTTTTAAAATTAAAATACAAAACAAGTAGAACCATAAAGCAGTAAAGGAAAAATAGGAAACTTATCATACAACTATAGAACATATAACTTATATAATTTAGAAATAATTTTAGATAATAAATTTAGCCACAGAAAAGTCTAAATTTCTGCAAACTGAAAACCACCATAAGCAAAGTCAAAAGACAAAATATAACTTAAGGCAAAATTATATATTCATTTCATTGACACATAATAAATTACAACCAATTTTTTAAAAAACAATTAATTAACAGAGAAATTTTTAAAATGAATGAATAACTCCCAGAAAAACTTTTACAAATGGTTTTCAAATATAGGAAATATATTTGATCACATTCAAAATAAGAGTACAAATTAAAACTATACTGAGTTATTTTTAATTTATCAGATTGGCAACATTTGAGAACTTGGAGAGAGGCTTTGTTGGCAAAGCAGTAAAGAAAACATGGACACTTCTATGTTGCTTGTGAGTAAGCAAATTGGAACAACCTGTTAAGAAGCAATTTGGCAATACCTATTAAAATTACAAATGTGTTAAATGTGTTATCATTTGATATGGCAATTCCACTTTCAGGAATTTATCCTACAAATACATTAGCAGATTGTAAAATTGACATATGTACATAGTTACTGATTGCAACATTGCTTGTATAGAGAGGATTTGAAATTACCTAAATTTACATCAATACTGAGTTGGCTGTTTATTGTCATATATCCATTCAGTGGATTATTGCACAACTATTTTTTAAAAAAATAATAGAAAAACTGTTTGTGTACGGATATCAAGAGATATTCAATACATTTTTAAATGAGATAAAAAGGATAAATAGACACAAATTATATCTGATATATATTTGCTAGTGTTTCACATACCATTTTCTAAAATATCTCTTCAATAAAATCATACTGAAGGCTTTTTAATTAGCTCTCCTATATTCCAGATCAAATTGTCTTTTAGTTTATAAGAGACATTGGCCTGCCACTATCATTTTTTGCTGGCTCTTTACCTGATTTGGGTATCAATGTGATGTTAACTTCGTAAAATGATTTGGAGAGAATTACATCTTTCTCAATTGCCTGAAATACTTTCAATAGGATTGGTATCAGCTCCTCCTTGTACATTTTGCAGAATTCTGCTCGAAAGTCATCCTCCAGGGTTTTTCTTCATAGGTAGTTTTCGTATGACAGAGTCAATTTCCTGGGTTGTTTTTGGTCTATTCAGTGTCTCAATGTCTTCTTGTTTCAACCTGGGGAGGATGTGTGATGTCAGAAAGTTTCCATTTCATTTAGGTTATCAAGTTTGTTTCCATATAGGTGTACATAGTAATCTCTAATAATCTTTTGCATTTCTTTGGGGTCAGTTGTGATTTGATCTTTTGTATTTCTTTTTTTTTTTCTTCTTCTTCTTCTTTTTTATATCAATATTGTTTATTTTGATATTGTAGGGTACATTTAAGGGTTAGGTATACAAATATGTTTCGTTCAGGTACCCTTGTTGATAAGGGGTGTCTCCCTGTCCCCAGACAGATATTGACTACAGTTAATCACACCTCCGTTCCCCTCCCCCTAACATAGTTTCCCACCACTGTCTGTCCTTTTCTTATAGTATTACGATGGATGTTCAAGGTGCGCTATATGAGTGAGAACATGTGATACTCAGATCTTTGTTTCTGTGAGAGGTCACTCAGTATTATTGACTCTAGTTCCATCCAGGTTTGGTGCATCTATTCTAAATCATGGAACAGCCCCAGGAAGTCTAGTGTAGTCCCTTGTTGTCAATCACATTAATAATGTTGTTTCAAAAGTGAGGATATTCCCATTAAAAGGGATAATTAAAGGCAGTATCTACTTCAGTTCAGGTCAGGTTTTGACCAAATAGGTTGAGAAAAACAGTTTGCTGAGGTTTTTCTTGACTTTGAAATTGAGGATAAGGAATTGTGGACCTGTATTCCCTTAGGAATTCCCTTAGATGTTCTCCAGGGATGCTGCTAAAGAGAGCCAAGAGCTTGTTTATACACTTTCCTAGGCAGATTGGAGAGGAGTTCAAACCTAACTTATGTCAAATAGATCCATCT
>CAUYQG010038060.1:0-11954 GCA_963574415.1 Tarsius wallacei | reverse complement strand
AGAACAACCACTTTAAAAAGAGGAATATACTATATGAAGACACACTAGACAGAGTTTATTAATCTGACTGGCTACCATAACAAAATATCACAAATTGGTTGACTTAACAAAAATGTATTGTTTTACAGTTCTGGAGGCTAGAAGTTCAGGGTCAAGTTTCTAGTCATTCAGTTCCTCGCGAGACCTCTCTTTGTGACCTGCATATTGCCACACTCTTATTATTTCCTTTTTACTTGGTGCATGTGTGTAGAAAGAGCTAACTGGTGTCTTTACTTATAAAGATACCAATTATTTCAGATGAGGGCCCCATTTTATGATGTCATTTTACTTCAATTATTTTTTTAAAGCTCCATCTTCAAATACAGCCATGCATACTCGAGGTTAGGGCTTCAACATTTTAATATAAACATTCATCTCATCACCCACCTAAAAAAACCCCTTCAAAAACAACCCAATACAAACAAAACAAGCCCAATACAAGCAGAAAGAAGGACAGAAATAATTGAAATTATAAATAAAAAAAGCAATCCAGAAAAATCAATGAAAAAAAGAGCTGCTTCTTTGTAATGATTCAATATATTTTGGCAAACTTCTTACAAGAGTGACAAAGTGAAGACACAAGTTACCAATATCAATGATGAATCAGAGAATATCACCACAGAACATGCAGACACTAAAATGGTGATGAGAAAATACTATAGAAGACTCTGCATACAAAATTTGACAAGCTATATAAAATGGACCAATCCATCAAAAAAGTACAAATTACCACATCTCTTCCTGTACAAAATAATCATAATAGTCTTACTAATTATTATTAAGAACATTGAATTTATAATTACAAACAATGGAAAAATAAAATTTTAGACTCAGATGGTTTTCTTGGATAATTCTTCTCAGTGTTTAAAGAGTCAATTCCACATAATCTCTTTCAAGAAACAGAGGAAGAGGAGAGAATTTTCCCCAGTTTTTAAAGTGAATTTAGAATTACCCAGATATCAAAACTAGGAAAATACAGGAAAAAAAAGAAAAAGAAAGTTAACTAATATCTTTTATGAATATAGATACAAAGTACAAAGTTCTAACAAAATATTAGCAGACAGAATTTACCAACATACAAAAATAATTACATACCATGACCAAATGCAGTTTATTTCAGCGATACAAAGCTGGTTTGATATTGGAAACTATTCAAATAATCTACTATATTAAGATGTTAAAGAAGAAAAAATCATATGATCATGTCTATTGATGTAGGATAGTTATTTGACAAAATTCAACACCCATTAAATATAAAATTAACTCAAAATGGACTTACACTTAAATGTAAAACACACAACTATAAAATGTAAAATAAAACATGAGAAAATCTTCAGAATCTAGAACTAGGCAGGGAATTCTTTGACTTCATTCCAAAAGCATTTTTATAATTCATAGTAAGAAAGTTTGATAAGTTGGACTTCATCAAAATTAAAATCTTGCTCTACTCAAGAAAATATAAAGAGAAAGAAATTCACAATAAAGACCAAAGGAATATATTTACAAACTATATATCCATTAAAAAACTAGTATTTGAAATACATTTATAACAAAAAACTCAACACTGGAAAAATATGTGATTTTTCTTAAATGGACAAAAAACACTAAGAGACATTTTACCAAATAAGATAAGCAGAAGGCAAGTAAATCTGTAAAAACATGTTCAATATCTTTAGCTTTTAGGAAATTTGTTATTAAAAACACAAGGAGATATTTTTATACATCTATCAAAATGACGAAGAAAATGAGAGTAGTGGTGCTAATAAATGTTGACAAGGATGTAGAGTAACTATAACTATTATACTGGTGGTAAGAATATAAAATGGTACACTCATTCTACAAAACACTTAGCAACTTTTTGAAACATGAAACATGCAACTATCTGATGATTCAGCAATTGGACTACTCGTCATTTATACTAAGAAATGACAACATATGTTGATACAAAATTATAAGCATAAGTATTTGTTCAACTTTTATTTGTAATAGCTATAAACTGGAACAAAATTTAGATGTCCTTCCATTAACGAATGGTTAAATAAACACATCCACACCAGGAAATACAACTCCACTGTTGAAAAAACCAAACTGAACTATTGATACATGCAACCAACTAGATGAATCTCCAAAGATGTATGCTGAGAGAAAAGAAGCCAATGTTAAAAGATAACAAGCTATGATTCCACTCACATAACATTTTGAGTTGACCAAATTATATAAATTGAAACAGATTAGTGGTTGCCAGGTGTTAAAGAGGGTGTAACTTTGGGAAGAAAACCGACGTGTTTCTGTAAGGGCAAAATGAAGGATCCTTGTGGCGAGGGCCATGTTTTGAGTTTTGATGGTATCAATGTCAGTATCATGGTTATTATATACTATAGTTTGGCAAGATATTGCCACTAAGGGAAACTCAGTAATGGATCCACAAAATCACTTTATTTTTACAACTGTATGTGAATCTTTATCACAAAATAACAAGTTTAATTAAAAAAAGGATTTTACAGTCATGAGTCTGTCACAAAATTTCAGTGTGATCTATAATATCGTGATGAACATGTAATAACTAGAAAAATAGAAATGCTCTTGACTACATGCACGTTAAAAAATCAAGGCAGGAGAGCTGGGTTTAATCCTTGGTAAATGTTGCTAGTGTTTTAGAGTTATTGAAATATATTCATAAGTAGAAAACAAGGAAGAGTCATAACTTGAAGTTTTATGATATGTTGAGTTAGCAATTATCTTGAAATGCTAAAACATTTGTATAGATATATTCTGCTTTGTTCTTAGAGTAGATCTGATGCCAGGTAGGATGCAGTGTATTGCTCCATGAGTTATTGATTTCACAACAGAAAAGAATTTTAGAGGGAATACAAATTAGAGTTTAAGAAATCATTTATTAGAAAGAAAAAAGCATACTCAAGGAAGGTGTGGGTACCTTGAGAAAAGGGCACGTGCTTTCCTTTATATAAGAAGCTTTATATAACTTTATTAAGGAAATCATGAGCTAAGAGGGGTGGTCTGCATGTCTCTGGTCACGGGTTTTGATCACCATCTCTCAATCTTCTATGGTCACAAGGACCTTCTAAATAATGAAAGTTATTGCAGACTAGATTTGGTCATGCTTTTGTTTGTTTGTTTGTTTGTTTGTTTTAGAACATCATGCCTATATTTTGGGTAACTCCCTAATGTTTCTGTGATTTACTTCACTGGTAGATCCACATTCCAGTCTGCAAAGTGGTCAGGTCTGGTATGTCTGGTCAGTCGGGTAAAGGTTGTATACTGGAAAGAAAGATGTCTGACCACTTATGCTATTTTAATGTATACCTACTGGAAGGAACATACCTGTTTGTATCTAAGCTGCACTGACTAATCTGCCTCAGATCTATAAGTAATGGGAAAAGTATTAGGAAAATAGATTTTATTCTTGAATGAGAAAGAACTATTCATACTATTTAGCATTTATTGATTTTTTTGGCCTGGTGATATTATAAACATTTAACATATTTAACTCATTTATTCCTAAAAACAACATAATGTGGTTCTTACTAACAACATCCACATTTTACAGATGAGAAATATAGAGGTTAAATATTTTTCTTAAATTTACTTACACAGCAGGTAGCAGGTCTAGATTTTAATCAGAACATCTTGACTCCAAAGCTTTTGCTCCTGGAAATTATGCTATCTCATTTTTGGTATTAATGTTCCCCAATCACAGTAGAATAAAATTAGAAATGTATAACACAGGGAAATTTGGGTATTCACAAATATGTGAGAATTAAACAACATTTCTAAAGTACCAGTGACTCAAAAAAGAAATCATAGGGAAATTAGAAAAAAAAAAATTGAGACAAAAAAGACGCCAAAAGTTATGAAGATGAAGCACATATATCATATAGAGAAAAACTTTTAGCTATAAATGCCCTTTTTGAAAAGAAGAAAATTCACAAATCAATAGCCTAACGTTTCACCTTAAGAAATTAGAAAAAAGAGAATACTAACTCCAGAGAAAGAAGGGAAGAAAATAGTAAATATTACAGTACAATAAAGAAATGAAAAACAGTAGAGAAAAATTAATGAAACCAAGAGCCTTTTTGTAACAAAAAGATCAGCAAACTTGACAAGCTAGACTGATGGGAGAGAGAGAGAATGAGAACACATTACTAAATCCAGGAATGAAAAATAAAACCTTACTTTCAGTCTTATCAAAGTATATAGCATCATAAGGGAATAAAATGAACAACTGTATGCCAACAAATTAGATAACCTACAATAAATGAATAGACTTCTAAAAAAAAATTCAAGCTTTCTTAAGAAGAAATAGAAGGTCTGAATAGACCTCTAACAAATACAGATACTGAATTAGTAATCAAACATCTTTTCACAACAAAGAGCTCTGCCCAGAATTCAATTTTAAATTCTACCAATTACTTAAAGAAGAGTCAACATCAATTCTTCACAAAAGAAGAAGAGGTCACTTCCCAACTTATTATCTGAGGCCAATATTATCCTGCTAACAAAATCAAAGATTTTCCTTGTGATTTATTCTGCCAAATATTGACTTATTGGCAGCTTGAGAATGTATTAATTTTACATATATGCACATTTTCCAATTATTCTTCTGTTGCTGAGTTTTGGTTTTATTGTGGTAAAGACCCTGTATTATTTTAATATTTTAAAATTCATTTGTGTATGTGTGGCTGAATATATGGATAATAGATGAATGAATAAGCAAATGAAATTTATATACAATCATATATCGTTCAGCCTTAAAAAGGAAATACATTGTGACATATGCTCAATATAGATGACCCTGAGTACATTATGCTAAGTAAGATAAGTCAGTTATAAAAAGATAAATACTGGGTGATTCCATTTATATGAGCTACTTAGAGTAGTTGAAAACATAGAGTCAGAAAGAATTGTGATTGTCAGAAGTTGGAGGAAGAGGTAATTATGAATTATTCCTTAATGTGTATAGGGTTTCAGTTCTGTCAATAGTTCTGGAGATGGATTGTGATGATTGTCGTATAATAGGAATATACTTAATAACACTGAGCTGTATAATTAAAAATAGTAAAGGCAGTAAATTTAATGTTATGTGTATTTTTCCAAAATAAAAACTTGAAAAAGAAAAATAAAGACAAAATACTTTTTAATTAAAAAATGACATTTTATGACTCTGATAGGATGTACTAAAGAAAATGCATCATACTCTATGTATATTGTTAGAAAAATGTTCTAAGTAGTTTTACAATTAAAGTATTACAAAAATCAAAATTGTGGATTAGTCTGTTAGACTACTGGCCTAGATTCTTAAAAAAGCACTAGTGTCATTAAAAAAATAAAGTCTGGAAAAAAATTCAGTTAAGTTAAACAAAAAAATTAAATGAGATACATAAATATTGATCGAATTATCTAATTTTTAGGGAAATTCTAGAAATGAATTTTATAATAGCTGATATTATGAAACCAGTAATAGTTTTCTTAAGTGTGACTAAGATACTGTGGCTATGAAATACAACTTTTTCTTGGTATATTTTTTTCTGAAGTTCTTAGGCATAAAATGACATAATATCTACGAAAACTTGTTAACAACTGATAAACTTGGGTGATGAGTACATGAGTTTCATTTTACTCTTCATCTTTTCTCAGTTTTAATAGTTTCAAGATTAGAATTTGGTGTGGAAACTTAAGATATTAAGGCATGCATTTAAAAATAAATGTATATTTGAAATAAGGGCTTAATTGTAATATAAATAAAGTGATGTTTTAAAAGTGTATGTTATACATGGGATGTATTTACCGTGACGTCCAGTGACAAACATCCAAGTTATAGTCTCATCAAAAGTTTAATTTCAGCCGGGCTCGGTGGCTCAGCCTGTAATCCCGCGCCTTGGGAAGCTGAGGTGAGTGGATTGCCTGAGCCCGCGGGTTCGAGACCCGCCTGGGCAACTTGGTGAGCCCTCATCTCCACAATAAATCAAAAAATCAGCCGGGCGTGGTAGCGCGCGCCTGTAGTTCCAGCTACTTGGAAGGCTGAGGCGGAAGGATCGCAGGAGCCCAGCAGGTCGAGGCTGCGGTGGCTGGGAGCGGCCACTGCACTCCAGTCTGGGCGACAGAGTGAGACTCCAACTCAAAAAAAAAAAAAAAAAAAAGAAAGTTTAATTTCATGCAACTCTTCTCTGAACAGTATGTTATTGTTCAAAATAAAGAAACTGAAAGAGCATTCTATAATATAACATATTGTACAAAAATTATATATGAAAAGACTTTTTCATATGCATATACATATATATAGTCATACATACATATATATATCTCAGAAAAAATCTTATTACGTATTCAGACACATGCTTGATTTTGTTTAATAGTGACAACATTGGATTATTTTTAGATGTTTTTATAACCTGTGAATATTGTTGTCCTCTGGTATTCAATCTACTGGAGTTGTGGAGTTCAGAGTTTCAGCGAATATGTTTGTCCTGTAGAATTAGCAACTCATTGATTTAATGCAATTGTCAACTATGGGATTTTGAACTTGAAATCTAAGCAATTTAAAGGGAAAAATATTTTATTAATTTCATTAGCACCTGTTTGTTCTTCTTGATTATATTAGTGTTTCATATAATAGAGTTCCCAGTTAAGAAGGGCTATGGAAGAAATTTTCTTCTCTGTCACATGAAATTTTGTAAAAATAAGAAGAGAGAAGCAACATAGCTTATAATAAAATCTATGTCCAGAGCATCCCTCTGTCAATAAAAGGATAAGATAACATTGGAAGGATAAGGTAATATTGGAGTATTTAAGAAAAGTGCCTAAGGAAGAGAGGTCCCATCTTTCTTGTTTAGCATTTTCCATTCTATACCAATCTCATTGTAGAAACATCAGTATAATTTTATTTTGTCTGGTAATAGAAAAGGAAATATCCAAGACTTTCCTCCGTTCTTATTTTATATGAATATTACAAATATAAAGGTGAATAGTGTTTTCCCCTATAGTATAATATGAGAGTCTTATTATGGAAAGCTGTGTTGTCAAAAGCTACAGAGTAAACCTTCTGGCTCATCATTATATGGGAATCACAACAGATCCCAAAAGGCAACTGACATTATATATGTAGACCCAAAGGCATCTACTGCAACAGCAAGAGCTGATGTAGAGCTGTTACATCTGGGGAGATTCCACAAATATGTATAATTATTACAAAAATGAGACAAAAATGAAAATAAAAGTTCTGGAAAGGCAAAGAGATATACTAGTAATAGCATTATGCACAGAGACTTTGCACTACTTATGGCTATATATAAATGATGGATTTAGAATAATTTTACTGGATTTTAACAAATCTCCCTCTCACTTACCATAGTGAGGATCCTTAAAGAAGAAAATCGATTTAAAACAAAGAAAGGAAGAAAGGAAAAAAATGTGTATTCTGTATATCTGTAGGTATTGTCAGCAAGTTATGAACCACACATAAAAAATATAGTGTTTATCAAGTAGGAAAAAACTATACTAAGGAGATATTATACATTATCTCCATGAGAAGATAAGGAAAATTTTCACAAAAACACTTGAACAAGATTATTGAATGAACATGTATCAGATGCTCCTCATTGAGGAGAACAATTCACATAGAGTATCCAGCACATCTAACGGAAATGTGTTATTTTATTTTTTAGTATTGTTTTAGAAACAAGAAGTTTTAGAGTAATTGAAGTGTGCTGTACAGGTCAAGGAGTGAAAGATTAGAGAAATATAAATAATTAGGTCATGGATGACCTCCTAGAATGTTTGTAAAAAAGAAGGGTTATAGTTTGATTTGTGGTTTTGCTTGATCACTATCTTAGCAGTATGAAAAATTAAGGTGAAGAAGGACTATACATTCAGCAAAGAGATTATTTGTGCAACATTTGTAGTAATCCCGGGGATTCAAGATGAGGACCTGCCCAAAGTAAGTAGCTAACAGTAGAGAAAATAGGTAAAAGGAAATTTCAAAGGTATTCAAGAGCTAGATTATTAGTATTCAGTAAATAATTGACTAAGGTTACGAAGGGAAAAAGTGAAAGTTGGACCATTGATTAAATCTATGTGTTTATGGTTGGGTAGACACTGGTGACATTATAAGAAGTTGGAAAAAGCAGGATGAAGTGGGTTTGAGTTAGGGAGCAGGTTCAGGATCAAAGAGGGAGAAATGAGTTTAATTTTTATGTTAAATTTGTGTTTTCATTTGTGCATCCAAGAGGATATTTCCCACAAAGATTCTGTTGAAAAGCTCAAAACTAGAGATCTGAATGTGCTGGTTACTTACCTGTCTATCATCCTCATGTGTTTCTAAGCTCTTTGACAAAAAATTATTATTAATCTTTGAAACCCCAATACCACCTATAAATGGTAGATTCTTATGATTTCTTAGTCAAAGAAATAAGTCATAATGAACTCAAGTTGGATGACCTTTTGTGATATTTCTATATTTTCCATTTTGTAAGACTTTGGAAAGCTTCATTTTAAATTTAAATTTGCATAGAATGCTTATATACATATAAATATATTTGAGCGAGGTTGATGTTTCTCCAGTTCTAATCTTATAGGTAAACTCAAGGAAAAAATAAAAACATTCTTATTTTTAGTCCTTCACCTATTTAGAAAAAAAATTTCATTTATTTTGAAATTAAAACTAATGTTACTATGTATAGGGTTTGCAAGAAAATGAACATTTAAGATTTGTACTCAGATTTAACTGGGACAGAGTCTCAAATAAATATGTAGATTATTGTAGAATCCACCTTTCTGAATGAGCCACACTGCTTGAGAAAATTTTACTTTCTTCTTTCATTCATTTTGACTAACAAACATAAATGGAATGTCATGGCTAAGGTATCAGTATTCTCAACCCACATCTTCAGTATTATTCTTAATTCAAATAGTTTTCATGTCCAAAAACTTACTTTTCTGACATGAACTGAATTATCTAATAAAGTGGTGATAAAAGCCCTAAATGAGAGCCATCATTACACTAAGAAAGAGATTATTGGCCCAGTTAGGATTCTGTCTGAAATAACTGCAAGCAATTTGTTAATGGGCCTGGGAGTTTTCTTATGGGCTGTATTTTTTAAATTGTTCTATTGGCAGTTCAATGTTCACAAGACTAAGTCTAGTTGTACAACTCACTGCATGAATTTTAAATTTACATTTGGCAAGCAACAGAAATTACTTTACCTACAGTGCCTATTCTAATATATAATTTTAAAAATGGTGTTTAGTCTTCTGTTTGTTAATAGCATCTACTGAGAAATCATTTTTAGTGATAATCTAAACAACTGGAATTTATTTTGTGCTCTATAATTTTATGAGTAACAAGTGATAATAAACAGGCTGATATCATGACTATATTCATAAAAACAACATAAGACTATGATCTGTATGAATCCTATATGGATAGTCAAGTTTCCTACAGTAAGATATTTGATGTGTATTAAACAAATCTATGCATTTTAAAGGCAAGATGTTAAATTGGACTATCGAGAGGAGAATAGTTTATTTGCAGTGTTCGGCTTTGGAGATTAACTGCCTGGATTTGAATTATTATTATTCACTGTAATTGTAGAATTAGTCACAGGTTGTTTTACTCTATGAAAAAATTGGAACCTATACATTAGGTATGCATTAATTCTCAGTTCATTCAAAATATTTATTCAATTTTATAACAAAAAAATTAAATATCTCCTTTTATAATTATTGCCATTTTATAGGTGAAGAAACTAGCACATTAAATGATTTTTTAAAAATGTTCAAGCTTACCGTCCAGTACATATTGAAGTCATGTTATTGGAAGGGTCAATTCTCCAAGACACACAGGATATTTATTCAATTAGAAATGCTGCTTGAAATGTTTTACTTTGAAGAAAAAATAGCGTTATCTTGGGGTGATCTAGAAGTCTTACAGGATTCACTAAAGGTGAGTACAATATCTAACTTTTAAAGGAATGCAATCTAAATTGAAAATTTCAAATATCTTTTGTTACTCAAAGACATCACCATAATAAGATGTAGGTTCTTAGTTGAGTATAAATTGAATGCTGAGTTACCTTAGGCACCATATATTAGAAAATATTATTCCAAGTCTAGATGGTCATCACCATTATTATTCTAATGTTGTTTAAAAAATATGTAAATTTGCACTTTTAATCTTTCTTTATTGGAGTTAATAAATGAAAATTTAGGTTCATTGCACTGGTAAAGCTACCCTTCCCTGATTATTTGTCAAAACTCTCATGAGTATTATTTTCATATGTAAGCATATATTTATGTGGCCAATCATGGAATACATGTCCAGCCTGCACTTTCTTTATGGTTTTTCAGTAACTCTTAACATATGTGCTTTTGTTTACTTGTTTGTTGTAATTTTCTACAAATATTTTGAATCACAGAGTTGCTCATATTCCATTGTCAAATTAAGAGATGAAAATTTTATAGTAACATATATTAC
Source organism: Tarsius wallacei (assembly GCA_963574415.1). Lineage (NCBI taxonomy): Eukaryota > Metazoa > Chordata > Mammalia > Primates > Tarsiidae > Tarsius > Tarsius wallacei. Next base: position 1,426 of record CAUYQG010038060.1, on the reverse strand, counting down.
TCTTCTATAACAATTTTCAAAGATGCATTTTTGTACTTTACTTATATCTGGTTTAGTCTTATTTCTTACATTCACTTTCTTTGGCTTTGATATTTACTAATCAATATTTTTCATATCTATTATCTATCATGATAATTAATAAATTATTTAATTTGTGTAAATAAAGACTGGTATTTACATGTGTGCATATAGCAATAAGAAAACAAAGCAAATCACAGGATACCTTTCAGGGTATTTAAAATCTTGAAATTTCAGAATCAGGACCAAGAAAGGTTTAGCCAAAAACAGGTATAAAAACTGACATATCATAAGACCATCAATGGTGATATAGTCAGGAATATATACTAAATACTGGGCTGTTCGTATGTGTACAGTATATTTATAATCAAAGGTGAATGAAATCACTGAATCCAGAACATATACTATTTAGATCAATCTTTGAAACCTCACTAAAAAGATATTTGCAAGATCTGAATGCTTTTCTCACAGGAAAGTAGGAATGAAGGCTACGAATCAACTCTGGAAAGAAAAAGAATGGATGAATCTAATACATATAGGACACTACATCTGGGGACCACAGCAGAGAGTAACTCACAGAAGCAGTAATGTGGTTGTAATCTGATGTAGGAGGCACCAGCAACTTCTCTCAATAAAAATGAAAATGTGTACCATCTTTAGTTCTGTGGATTTCTGATTATTAGGCAATTATTGTGAATTGTCGACTTATAATTCAATTTTGTTGTTGCTGTTATTCTTTGTGTGTTATTGTGCTTGATTACATACTTTTATATCATACTGCTTTGGGCCTGTGAATAGTAATCCTTGATAGACTGTGACGTACTTTTTTCTATTTATAAATATTGCACTGAACTATCAAAAACTATATAGAGAAGCATACAAATCATAGGTATACTCTTGAATGAATTTTCACCAAGCGAACGTTTCTGCATAACCAGCACTTCGATTTTTAAAAAGAGAGAAAAGAAAAATATACAAAACCACAGAAAGCTGCTTTGTCTCTTTCAGCCACTAAACCTTCCAAAGAGAACCACTATTTTTACTTCTAGCAGTATAGATACATCTTTTTTTTTTTTTTTTTTTTTTGAGTTGGAGTCTCACTCCATCGCCCAGACTGGAGTGCAGTGGCCGCTCCCGGCCACCGCAGCCTCGACCTGTTGGGCTCCAGCGATCCTTCCGCCTCCGCCTTTCAAGTAGCTGGAACTACAGGCACGCGCTACTGCCCTGCTAATTTTTTGATTTATTGTAGAGATGAGGTCTCACCAAGGTGCCCAGGCAGGTCTTGAACCCGCGGGCTCAGGCATTCCACTCACCTCAGCCTCCCAAGGCGCGGGATTACAGGCTGAGCCACCGAGCCCGGTTTAGATACATCTTATCACTGTCTAGATTTTATTTAGGTAAACTAATG
>CAUYQG010038057.1:0-11110 GCA_963574415.1 Tarsius wallacei | reverse complement strand
TTTTCCTTTTTAAATGACTTCGTCAGAAGCCTCATGACAGATGCAAAAACCCCAAAGCCCGCTTCTAACTGTCCACTTGGCTGAGTGATGCCAAAGATCGCACCGTTCCCGCCTGCCCGCTTCCCCGCCGGGGCCACCGGGTCCCTGCGCCCGGGCTCGGACGCCGCCGCTCCAGAGGCGGGCTTCGGGCGAGGGAAACCTTTTCGCCTGGGCTCGAACGCGTTTCCCTGAGAGCCGCCGACCCAGGGCTCCCGGGGCCCAAGCCAAGGGCAGCCCCAGGGATCCCCGGGGATGGGAATGGAGCTGGACAGTGTGGCGGAGACAAAAGTGGGCTTTGACTTCGTGGGCAAAGAACTGACTCGTCATCCACCCCCCGGAAAGGTCAAAGGAGGGTCCTTTGGGGCTCGGGCCATTGCCTAAAATCCTAAACCCGGCGAGGGGCTGCGAGTCGGCACCTAGGTTCTCGTCTCCCGGGAAGGAGCCAAGTTCCCTTTTCGAGGAAGAAATTTGGTCAAGCGATGCGTGCACCAAGTTTAGCTTTCAAAGGCGGCGTCCCGGGCGCCGCTTAGCTAGGAGTTTCAAACGATACATTTCGAGTTCGAAGCCCGACAAGGATGACAATAGCAACGAAAGCCTTTGCTCCCGCCCTCTAGATGGGACCCGGCATTTGGTTTCCCCGGACGCACGCGGGTGGTGACTGCGCTGCGCGGGGAGCTCTTGAAAACGAGGAAACAAAAACACTGCCCCCTCCGTACTGAGGATCTCAAATGAATGGAAAGGGGCAGAGTGGGCTCGACTGAGGGGGCACAGGGAACCCCTTAGTCTGAAGGGGTTTCGACAGCGCTCACGCTGCAAAGTCCAGACACACCATGTACGAAATGAGTTCCTTTCCGCCGAGAAAGCTCATTTTAGCGAAAATATAGAATTTCCCTTCCTTTGCCTCTCTAAGAGAGAAAGGAAACATTACCAAGTTTTCTCCCAGTGTTTCCCTGGAAGAATACCAAAATTTACTTTTGTCATCCTACAAAATATTTACAACGAAGCAATATGTTAGGCGGATGCTACGTGGTAGATTCTTCCGATTAATTGCGGGGGGGTGGGGGGCGGGCGGGGAGGGAAATTGAAAAAAAAAGGTTCATAAGAATGAAACGCAAATTTCCACAGTGAATTTGAAAAGTGGCATTCGGTTAGTAGGAAGAAAAATAATTTCAGTGGAAAACAGTTTCTTGACGTTTTCCTTCTACAACTTTAGGTAGATATCTAACTACAGTGGTATCAAAAACACCTAAATATGTTACATCTTGACTCTTCAAAGCCCTCTCAAAAATAAAATATGTATGAAGATAGACTTAGACTCTTAACAATTATCTCAAAATTACTCTCCATTTGTGAGCAGTGTGATATTTCCAAAATTATATCTCTAAAAATGTAATATTTCTGCAAGAATCGTTTTTATTTTAAATGACTATTTAAATGGAAAAAAACAGAGAATGTATCTTGCTATAGCTCTGAACCGAATTGCTGCAGCTGGTACTAATGTCACAGGGATGGAGAACAATCTGAATGAAAAGTAACATACATGTACAAGTAACCTGTTACACACATTGTCTGATTTTGAACACTGGGATTTAAGTAAACATTTTTTCTCTGAAGTGACTTTGAGATTATTTCACTTTGGAAATCTAATTTGGGGACGAGAGTCCTTCGTTCCTCCACTACGTCCTTCCTTCATATGAATGGTTCCATGGGATGCTGTGGTTAATGTGTGATTATTTCACTTTAATTTCATAAATAAATTGTGCACATCACAAGTAGGAAGCTGAGAACATTTCAAAATTAATATTTGAAAATTGAGGGATGCTTAGTAAACATTTTGCCCTCATAAAAATATTTTCATTACCACTGCTATAACAAAGGTAATAAACTGGGTTGTAACAGATAGAAGCCAAGCTCTCTCTCTCTCTCTATTTTTTAAAGAGAGTTGTATAGTCATTTAATAGCAGCAGATTGCACCTGTGGTAAATGCTGTTGAGCTGAAGGTATCATTAAAGGTTTCATTGGAATATTTTATATGCTATGACATCTACAATATGGAGAGCTGCTTTCAAGTATATTTGAATCAGCAAAAAAGCCTTCATTATTTGGTTAAATTATATCATAAGTTATATAGAAAGATCCATGGATATAAAATCATATATATGCATATTTGAATGTGCATATTTTATTAAAAATATAATCTGGAATCTAACATACCGTGAACGTCTCTAGAAGAATTCATTCCAAGTATGCATTCTGAAATAACAGAAAGTAGGAAAATAAAAATCATGCAAGCTTAGAAACTAGATTCCCCCATCATTTTTTTCTTTTCTTTTTAAAATTTTTATTTTTTGATCATTGTTTTTCATACCTTTTAGGACTGGAGATTTTTATAGCATATTATCAGGCTTTGACCCACAAAATATCTTAAAACAGTAAATAATTGAATACAAGTGAACTGTTACATACGAACCTGGTTTTATGTACTTTCAACTAGTGTCTTCCATTCCTAATACTGAATCTTTATCTGCCATGAAATTACCACTTTTAAGTTCTGTATGTGATGACAATATGATTTACTTAATGAAGATTAAAATACATTTGGAAGGTATAGGAATTAATCAGAATTCAAGGTAAAATTAAAGCCGAACACTAACTGAATGTAAAAACATTTCTGATCATTTACTTCCAATGATAGGGCATTTTAGAAATATTCTCTCCTTACTCTCCTTTCTTTCCTCTGCTAGGAGGGCAGATTATTTATTTGTATGGAAACCTCTCATTCTTGAAACAACAGATTATATCAACTATTATTGGAATGTATTACTGTATGTTAATTCCCAAATATGAATCACTTACTGCATACTGCTGCATATATAACTATAGGTAAACCCTTTAAGCAAAGACATATGGAGTTTTTTTCCCTTTGAATATCAATATATAATATTGTGAATTTAAAATTATTTAATCAGCTTTGTCTATTGATAATAGCCAGCAGTGAGTAGGAAGGAGGACATACTATTTTTCACAGACTTGGGACTTGAGCATTTCAAATGCTGCAGACCTGAAGCTTTCAACTTCCCTCCACAATATAGTATAATATGATTTTTAAAAAACATTAAAAATAAGAAAGTAGGCAATTATTTCAGATTTCCAGACACTGTTTAAATAGGCAGGGAAGCAAGATATGTAGCTCCTTTATCTTATTTTTTTTGGTCAAAGCAAAAAGAACAACTAAAATAATAAGAGGTTCTGAAGGACTGCCCTATGATGAAAAATGAAAGGAATCAAATATGTGTGTCTCGAAGGAATAGCCTTGAAAAATTAAAAAAAAAACCCAAGATTGTAATTTACAGGTACATAAAATGACTCCATGAAGGTTTTTTTTTTTTAAAGAACACAGCAGGGAAAGAATAATTTGCGCTAATTATATAAGATAAGAAATAACAAATGTATCCTGAAGTTAAGTTCCATTTTTAATAGGCATTGCTGGGGGCGGGGGGGACCACGACAGTAACACTGACCCAATGGACCCAATGGAACCAAGCACCCTAAAAATTCCCTCATGAGACCCCGAGAAGCTTTTCCATGCCTGAGACTAAGAAATTGTACTAGTACAGCAAGAAAACAAAGGTTTATCTACCTAATATTTTAGTGATTCTGAGAAAAAAGTTAAGGTTTTTTTTTAAAAAAAAAAACTTAAAAACAGGTAAACATGAGTGAATTTTGAAGGGTGTGAATGTTAACTATTAAAAAGCTTCTTAGATTGTTTTGTATTTGTAGCCTGGAGAATACAGCAAACACGGTTAAACTGGGCAGGGGTGGGGATGTAGGGAGTGGGAAGCTAGTGTGTAGGTGAGGTAGCACCTGTGGAGATTTAAAGTGATTTGCCCAAGAAACTGTTAAAAAAGGTGCTAGAACCTGAACTGAAAGAGAGGAGAGGTTGTGTGTGTTTATGATAGTGAAAGCTGAATCATCTATCTAGCTCGTCTAGCTAGCTCATCCCCACCCCCATCTGTCTCTGTCTCCGTCTTTCTCTTTCTCTCCCCTCCATCCCCTATTGAGTGCAATTATATGCCAGGCAATGGCTGATGGCTGAAGTGCTTTTATATATATGAAGTGCCTGATTTAATCCTTACAATAACACTATTACTACCCCCATTTTAAAGATGAGGAACCTCACCCTTGGAGAGTTTAGGAAGCTTGTCCAAGGTCACTTCAACCTCTAGACACTAGCACACACACATGGACATTTTCATATCTACATGTGGGTCTGCATGAATGGTGAACTATGTTCCTTTTTTTTAAAATTAATCACAAGTATATCTTTTTATGGGTATCCCTTGTAGAGTTCTGAAAAATTCACTCTAACCTCATCTTTCACTTTTATCCTTCTCTGTCTCTTAAATATATCTGAAGTTCTTCACCATGACTCAGATATTTAGGACTCATACCCTAAAGTCATTTCTGGCCATCCACAGATTTGAGGAGCAGGTCAAGTCCATTTGGTTGAGAGGTTTTTAAATTCATAATAAATATAAAATGAGTTTCTAGTCTTTTCTTAACTCCACTAATTCAATATGGGGTATGTAGAACTTTTTCGGATATGAAGTATTTGATTTTCCTGCCTTTAGTGTCCTCAAATGCTTTCTAGGTACTAGGCAGAATGCTAGGCTTGCTGGTAACAGGACAAATAGATGAGAGTGAAGAGGTGTCTTGGCTGCTGGTGGACACAAGCACAGAGACCAGGGAGTCCGAGGAGGGAGGGAGGAGTACATGGGGCAGAGGAGGAAGAGGAGAGGCCAGCACCACCTGGTGGGCTTGCGGGAGACTTTGTTCCTGGTGGAGGTGATACTTGATTTGATTTGGAGGTTGGGTAGATTTTTAGGTGATTCAGTGAGGCTAGGGTAGGGAGAAGGCATTCCAGGAAGAAGGAACATCATGAACAAAGGCATGAGATTGTGAAACAGATCAGCGTGTCAGTCCCAGTGTAGTTGGAGTGTATGGTTGAGGCCAGGTTGGGTGGGGGCGTGGGTGGGAGGTGGCAGCTCACAAATGATGTGGACATTGATAGGTCATTGGCAGTTTGCACAACCTGAAGACATTGAATTTCAGCATGAAGGCAATGGGTTCTATCAAAGCACTGGAAACTGAGAAGTAACATAATACATATTTTAGAAAAATAAATCTATCAGAGGTGGATAAGTGAATTGGAGGGGTTAGAGACGAAGGGCTAGGGAGCTACTACAATTGTCACACAGGAATCATGAATCAAAGTAAAAGCAATAGAGATGGAAGAGAGGGCTGAGGTGAGGGAAGGGGAAGAGTCTCTCCAAAACCTGGCCTTAGTGGAGAAGACCAGAGAGAGTGTGTTTGGAGATACACATCAGTATTCAGCTTCTGATGTACAAAACAAAATTGGAGGTTCTTCTGGGAAAAACAGGAATTCTGGGAGAGATCTTGTGTAGAAAGATGTGAGATTCTGGTAATCCTCAGAATGACTGTGGCAGGTTTAGATTTTATAGAATCTGTGTCCAGTGAGACGAGAACGTTCATGGGGTCTGGGATCATCAATATTCCAGGGATGAGTAGAAGAAGGAACAACCCAGGAGACTGAGCTAAGAAGAGAGAGAGGAGAGACTAGGATCTTAGAAACAAAAGGAAAACGGAAGCTTTGAGAGGAAAGCCAAGACCCAAAGGCCAGAGAGGAGCCATAAGGACAAGGACTGGAAAGATTCTATAGGATTTGTCAACAGGGAGAGCCATGTAATATTTTCCAGAAGAGAGTTAGAGGAGGGGTAGCAGCAGAAGTGGAGTGGAGAGTAGGAAAGTGAATGGCATATAGGGAAGAAGAGCTTGTTGAAGGAGGAAGGGAAACTGGTGGAGTGGCAGGAGGAGGGAAAGACCAGTGTTGTGCAGTATGTGTGTATATATGTGTGTGCGTGTGTGTGGGAGATGGAAGAGACCCAAGAAAGTTAACATCTGCCATGTATATTTTACTGAATACAAAACTCATCAGCTCCCACCTTACACCAGCTTTTCCTCTTGTTCCTCCACCCGCCCCGCCCCCCTGCACCATCATTCTCCTAGCTTCCAGACGGATCCACGAATTTATCTTTGACCTCATCCAATCTGTTGCCAAGTCCTCTTTTTTATTTCCTTGCTTCCTCCTTTTCTATTCCTATTGCCATCATTCTGTTCAAGTTCTCATGACCTCTCAGCAGATTTCTTACAGAGATCTAAAAAGTGTTTGCCACGAATTCTATGCAGTACATCCATATTACTCTCTCACACCACAGTTTTGCAGACTGTTTTCCTAGGTATCTGGAATACAGTGCAAACTCTTTAGAACAGTCCTTCAGGATTAAGGGTCATCCTCTATGTCCTCATCTTGGAGGAGATAGATGCCTCTGCCTCAGGTGAAATTCCCTCTCAAAGATCAACCACATGTGTCATTATGATCTCCATGTCTCCTGCATGACCCTTGAATTATAGCTATTTGGATTATAGCTATTTGGATATATTGGGGAGTAGGGTAGGTGAGAAGAAGGTGGTAGAACCATCCTTCAGGTTCCTATGTAGGACACCATTCCTTAGAGTAAACTCTTGACCTCTTTTTATGCCCTCATTCATCCTCCACCATAAAAGACTGAATTACTTGGTTCATAGTTTTGGAAGCAGAAACCTGTTATAGAAGGCGGAATCATAGAATGAACCCCACCAAACTTCCTCCTCTAACCTCTAGGGCTGTGAATATGAAGAGGTACCATACTCTGGTTGTACATGGAAAAGGAGGATTAAAAAATACGTAATTAAGGTTACTCATCAGTTGGCTTTTAGTCAACTAAAAGATACTATCCTGGTGGGCCTAATTTAATGAGAGGAGACCATTAACAACAGAGCATTTCCTTAGTTTGGTGCAGAAGCAAAGTCAGCATTGTGTCTGGAAGATAGAGCACTTGAAAGGATGGGTGAGCAGTTCCTAGATGGTGAGGGTGCCCCCTGGCTGACAGCCAGCAAAGAAATGGGGTCTACCATCCTACAGCTGCATGGAACTGCATTCTGCCAACCACCTGCATGAGCTTGGAGGTGAATTTCTCCCTGAAACCTCCAAGTAAGAGCTCAGCTTGACCAAACTAGACTTCTGACCTGCAGAACCGTGAGCCAACAAATTAGTGTTGCTTAAGCTACTAAGGTTGGTAATTAGCTAGTTTGACAGCAATAGAAAACTAGTACATTGAGCAGGCTCTTTCTCTTACTATTCTGGGGAGACACTGCCTGTGTATTGGTGAGTGAGTTCTCCCTATTTCTGGGGCTTGGTAGTAGGAAGCCACATGCCTAAGTCAAATTCTCCAAAAGTGTTATCAGTGATAAAGCTGACATTTTGATCTCCATTTGCTTGACTCCTTTGTCTATCTCAATGTTGGTTCTGGATCATTGTAGAGTAGGGATGCTTTTTATTGGGCCCCCTCACAGCCCACTATATAATTATCTTATTCTCCTCAGATTCACTCTCACTCCCACACAAACCCATTGTCACTGGATTTTAAACGTCTTGCTGCAAAACTGTGTAACTCATCTTTAATTTCCCTAGGAAGCACTCCATAAATTGAATGTGTTCCTGAAGCCCCTGAGGCTACAACTATACCACCTAGAACCACCTATCTCCTCTGAAACCTCTGGGGTTCTAGTTAACTACAATGTCTGATTCAGCAGGTCTGGAGAGGGTCCTGAAAGTCTACATTTCCAATAGGCTTCCAGTAATGCCACTGTTGCTGCTGGTTCAAGGTCCATACTCAGAGTTGGCAAAGACCCAGTATACTGCTTGGTCTTCAGCAAAAAACGTGTTTAGCACACACTAATCTGCAGTGGCTAAAGGGTTTTTGTAAATAACACTGCAAATGAATAGCAAAGCTCTCTTTAAGATAGTCTTATTGGACTTTTAAAGCTGTTGTTATGGCCTGAATGTCTGTGTCCCACTAAAATTCATATTGAAGGCCGAATCCTGATGTGATGGTATTAGGAGTGCTGCCTTTAGAAGTGATTAGGGTAAGATGAGGTTGTGAGGGTGGGGTCATCTTGATGGGATTAGTATCTGTAAGAAAAGACCATCTCTCTCTCTCCATTATGTGAGGACAAAGCAAGAAAACAGTCATGTGCAAGCCAGGAGTTGAGTCTTCACCAGAACCCAATCATGCTGGATCTCAGACTTCCAGCCTCCAGAACTGTGGGAAATAAATGTCTGGTTTCAGTCACCTAGTCTATTGTGTCAGCTGCTTGAACTGACTGACATCACAATACTACTAACAACTATGATAATGCAAGATACAATTGCATCTTCTATCAGGCCTCACACTGAGTGCTTTACATACAGTGTTCCATCTAACCTTCTAGCAATCAGTGGCCCATAATTACTCTTATCACTTACAAATGAGGAAATGAAGATTCGGTACTTGGCCCATTTTGAATCCATGCAGTTTGCCTCGGGAGTGCCCAGTGGTAACCAGCAAGCTAAACCACCGTGCAAGATGACTCATACCATTATACTATTATCAGTCCTAATTATTTATTAGATATTGACAACTTGCCTTTAAACCATGTTGATATACTAGTTCTAGAGGAGCACCATCCAACAGAAATATCATGTGAGCTATATATGTAACTTAAATTATTTTAGTAGCCACATTTAAAAAGTTAAGAGAAATGGCAGGGCACAGAGGCTCATGCCTGTAATCCCAGCACATTGGAAGTCCAAGGCGGGATGATCATTTGAGCCCAGGAGTTCAAAGCCAGCCAACATAGTGAGACCTCGTCTTTATTTTTTAAAAAATTAATAAAAAAGTAAAGAGAAATGGGTGAAATTAATTTTAACAATATGTTTTCTTTAACTCCATCTATTCAAAACATGGTCATTTGAACATGTAACCAATATAAAAATTATTAATGAGATATTTTGCATTTTTCTTTTTTTATTTTTTGTACTTAGTCTTCAAAATTCTCTATGTTTTTCTTTCTTTCTTTTTTTTTTTTTACATTTATAGCACATCTCAATTTGGTTAAGCCACATTGCAAGTGGTTAATAATCACTGTGGCTAGTGGCTACTATATTGGCCAGTGCATGTTTATAGTGACCACTCAAAACACAATTTGCCTTGAATAGCAATTTACTACTATTCTGCTAGTGCTTGAGTGAGCCCTGTTTTTAACCTGCTGTTAGTGAAGACCATTAAATAGTGCATCTTTCTTGACTCATGTTTTCCCACTGAGTTGTCCTCAAGCAAAGTTCAAATTGTTTTTATTACAGCATCTCTTGATTGACTCCAAGGCAGAAGAACACACACACAGCAACAATAACTGAACTGCAAAGGGCTACTAACCACTGTTAACACCATGAACGCATCTTTACAGCCACGGACGAGCCACAAGTTAATCTCAAGCATTGTTCATTTCTATTTAACATTCACCAGTTACAGATGGATCAGCCTATAAAACAGTTTAAACTTTGGTTTCTTTGAACTTCAAAACAATATTACAAAAGCATGTCTTGTCCCTTTATTTTACAGCACAACTGACTTCCCATGAAATCCGTCTGATGGATTTTATGGATCAGAACTGGTGGTTCTATTTTTAATAGGCCATGATTATTTGTATTTTATTTTAAAGATGTGGGGTACAATTCAGGGTTAGGTATACAAATGTTCATTATGCAGGTACCCTTGTTGATGAGGTGTGCCCCTCCCTCCCCCTGACAATTTCCCTCAGCTGCCAATCCCACCCACGCTCCCCTGGTAGTTTTCCACTACTGTCAATCCTTTTTTTATAGTATTATGATAATTGTTCAAGGTCTTCTTATGAGTGAGAACATACGGTACTCTGTTCTTTGTTGCTGTGATAGATCACTGAGTATGATAGATTCTAAATCCATCCAAGTTGCTGTGAAGTTCATATGTTTGTCCTTCTTTATGGCTGCATAATATTCCATTGTATATATGTACCACATTTTTTTACTCCAGTCCAGCTTCGGTGGGCAGCATGGTTGGTTCCATGTTTTTGCTATTGTGAATAGAACTGCAACAAACATATGTGTGCAGATATCTTTTTGGTAGAATGACTTGAGTTCCTCTGGGTATATTCCCAATAAGGGGATTGCTAGGTCATATGGAAGGTCAATTTCTAGTTCTTTCAGAAATCGCCACACTGTCTTTCAAAGAGGTTGGTCTAGTTTGCATTCCCACCAGCAGTGTAGAAGTGTTCCATTTTCTCTGCATCCTCACCAGCATCTGTTGTTTGTTTTATTAATGATGGCCATTCTTAACAGGGGTTAGGTGGTATCTCAATGTGGTTTTGATTTGTATTTCTTTGATGATTAGTGAGGCTGAGCACTTTTTCATGTGTCTGTTGGCTGCGCATATATCTTCTTTTGAGAAGTGTCTATTCATGTCCTTTGCCCAGTTTTTAATGGGATTGTTTTTTTCCTTTCGACACGTTTGAGTTTCTTGTGGATCCTAGATGTTAGGCCTTTGTCAGACATACAGTTGGCAAATATTTTTTCCCTTTCTGTTGGCTGTCTCCCTGCACTCCTTATGGTTTCTTTTGCTTTGCAGAAGTTTGTCAGTTTGATGAGGTCCCACTTGCCTATCTCTTATGGTATGGGCACTTGGGTTTGATCAGGAATTGGTTGCCAGTTCCAATTTCCATAAGGGTGTCTCCTGCATTTTCTAAGATGCTTATAGTTTGAGGTTTTATATTAGGTCTTTGATCCATTTAGAGTTAATTTTTGTGTATGGTGATAGGTAGAGGTCTTGTTTCAATCTTCTGCATGTGATCAGCCAATTTTCCCAGCACCATTGACTGAATAGGTTCCCCTCTCCCCAGTGATTGTTGGAGGCTTTGTCAAAGATGAGTTGGTTGAGAAATTGAGGCTTTGCTTCCGGAATTTCTATCCTGTTCCATTGGTCTGCATAATAGACCTTGATTTTAAAATAGAATTGCCAAGTGGTTAAACAATACTCACTCTCAGATAGAAATTCCTATAAACAGGTTTATTTTGAAATACAGTGTATAGATTTTTTTA
>CAUYQG010038054.1:0-14933 GCA_963574415.1 Tarsius wallacei | reverse complement strand
CAGTAGCCGCTCCCGGCCACCGCAGCCTCGACCTGCTGGGCTCCGGCGATCCTTCCGCCTCAGCCTTCCAAGTAGCTGGAACTACAGGTGTGTGCTACCACACCCGGCTAATTTTTTGATTTATTGTAGAGATGAGGTCTCCCTTGCCCAGGCGGGTCTTGAACCCGCGGGCTCAGGCAATCCACTCACCTCAGCCTCCCAAAGGTGCGGGATTACAGGCTGAGCCACCGAGCCCCAGAAGATTATTCTTAAAAAATAAAAAATTCCTAATGTTGATTCTACGTCACTTTAGTTTTTAATTAAGACAAATAGAAACATTTGATACTTGGCTTTAAAATTTCTATTCTAATTTTGTGGAGTCTGACCTGACTTGTGATTTAAAATGTTCAGTCCTATTACATACAGAGCTTATCTGTCCTTGGCCCCAAATAGTCATAGTTCATTTTTCTTTTTTATATTTGGGAATTCTTAGCAAGGAATGAAATTCTTAGAATTCTTAGCCAGGAATGAAATAAGATTAGTCCTTCGTTTAGACACATTGGAAATATATTGGGTGGCCAGAATGGTGGAAGAGCCAAGAGGTGACCAAGAGGCCAAAAGTCCTGTGAAAGGTGAAGCCCCAGTGATCCAGAGTGGCATACAGGAGGTGTCAGGTGCTTCCTACAGCACAGTACGAGTGAGGCAGAGTTTCACGGGCACTAAGTCTGGTGCTCTGTGTTCAGTTCCCAGTGCCTGCTGTTTTTCTGGGTGTTTAGAGAGTGTTGTGGCAAAAAGAGAACAGAGGACACAGGCTCTAATCTGGCAGACTGCCTTGAGAGACTGACTTATGAGTCAGTCCAGGGGAATCATAAGTAGACCATGTTCAGTTGCCCAGATTCTGCACTGAACAAAAATACCAGCCAAAGGTTGAGTGGGGTTGGAATTTAGCTCACACTCTGCTCACTAAATATATAGGACTGCAAGTGTAGAAAAGAACCATGTTTTTAAACTCATAGAAGGGTAACCTTGAGGCTGTGACTGGTTTTTCGAGGATAATGTTTTGTTTCCTGAGTTTGATTCTTCATCCCTAAGAAGCAGCCTGGTAACCAAGTGCCAATCTGTTCTGCCAATCACTGATTGCTCCACACAGGATTAGGGACAGCTGCGATTGCAGAAATGCTGAATCAACACGTATCTGCTGAGTACCACCCGTATCCAGCACTTTTGCCAGGCTCTTTGTGGGACAAAAAGTATAGTAAACCCACCAAGTACAATAACTGGAGAAGATTTTCAATTTTGTAAACTGTGGAATTATTATCACCAGATCAAGGAAAACCAATACTTTCAGTTAATGAGAATTTTAGTCCCACCTCATTTGAGAATGGACACTGGATGGAGAATGGGAGCCAGTCACATGATACGAACATGCATGGTACTAAGGGATTGACTTTGGAGGATAGGGTCGCTTTGCTCCCCATCTAGTGGACGAATTACATGTGGAAGCACATGGGAAATTAAGAATAGGTGTGAACACAAAGATCCACGTTGTGGGTGAGTTGCATAGATAATTAGCAACAAAATATGTGTCAGGGAGACATCATTATAGCCCATGCAGCCCAAGAGTCTTCAAGGTGCATTGGGATCTTAGCTAGGCCTTGGAGAATGAATTGGGCCTTGGCAAAGGTTATTTTTGGTAGCAAATGACAGGAACCAAGGTGGCTATCTCAAGCTACAAAAGAAAAGAAAACAAGAGAAAGGAATGCATCAGGAGCTTTGCAAGGATATCTGGGATATCTCGGAAAACCATAGACAGAATGAACAACCAAGACTGAGAAATCTCAGGGACCAAGGCAACAAGCATTCATGGACATTTCTCTAGAGAATTTCTGTTAAGGTGGCTCAGCTCCCCACCACATACTGACTGCATAGATAGAAGATAAAAATCCATTTGGCTTGGATGAACACTAATCCTGGCTCTTTTTTCATTTGGAGTTTAGATACAGCAGGGATGGATGTGTACAAGATTAATAAAAATATCTGGAAATTTACAGCTGGAAGAAATTAAGAACAACTCCCTTATTTTACCATTGGAGATTCAAAAAAGCTTAAGTGACTTGCCCAGAGTTATGGAGTATGTTAATGTCAGGGTCAGGTTTAGAATCCAAAGCTTCTCTGTACCTGTTGCCCAAGCTGTTTTCTTTGGAGAGTTTTTTATTTAATTCTGATCATTCAACCCAAAAGCTAAGAAAGCTAATTCTTGCTGAAAGTTGGAGATTAGGGGTCAGCTAGGCTGCTGTGTATGTGAGTAGCTGTGACCCTGGTGGGATGAGTAGTTAGGGGCAGAGCTTAGGTCTGAGGTCTTGTCCTCTATTTCCTGAAATGCTTTTAGATCTGGACTTGGTTGCTTTAATCATGAGATCGGAACCTCACCCATTACAGTGGAGGGACTGGCAGTCAACAAGTAACCCTCTTATCAGTGTTAGCATCACTAAAGGTGAAAGAACCAGAGCTTAGGGATATCTTCTGTGGGATGCTACTGGAAAAAGAGAACCATCTGTGAAGTATTCTTGCATACACACATATATGCACATATATGTAGCTGGTGCCTGCTACTTAGCCATGTGTGTGTGTGTTATATATCAATATGTATATGTTATATGTTTGTATATGTATGTTGAGCTAGAAGCTTGATGAGAGCCAGGTATATGTGAGTGTGCATATACCTGAATCTATCTACACACACACGCAACACACACACACACACACACACACACACACACACACACTTGACTTTCTATTTAAGCCTCTAGCTCAATTTACCAGTTTATGGAACAGGGTCAATGAAATCACAAAGAAGCAAATGACAAATCCAGATGTGGACACACTATAGGACAATTGACTGGTTTCTTTCTGCAACCATCCAATGACGGGGGAAAAGGGAAATGGGACTGCTCTGGAAGAAAACAGACTTAAGAGAAAAAACAAACAAACAAACAAAAGTCAAACACCATAGAACTTGTCTGCACCTGAATTGAACAGATGAGCTGTAAAGAGACTTATTTTTTTAGAAAATTGTGAAATTTGATTATTTATTAGATAACATCCAGCGATTATTCTACAGCCTTGTTAGGTGTGATAATAACATTGTGGTTGTGTTTGAAGAGGTCCATAATTTTAAGAGATGCATAGTGTGTTGTTGGGGTGAAATGACATGACATGTGGGATTTTAAAAAAATCTTTGGTAACCAACATTGCTGTATTCTCAGCCAAAAAAAAAAAAAAAAAAGGCATGGGAGGCAAGCCTGAGCTGTTCATTTGGAGGGAAGAGGCCACAGACAGCCCTTCCACCAAATAGCCTTTCTACAAACTTGAGAGCCCCACAGGGAAATGGAATTTCCCCTGAGTTGGTCAATTTGTCAGGAACACCGGGTAGTTTCAAAATAAAGGAAAGCAAGCCACAGCTCTGGAGTACCAAGAGCAGGTTGTCAGGAGCATTGTCTTTGTGTTAGATCAAAACATCGCTGTTGCTAACACATTCATCATTTATTTTCAAACCTGCTGGGAATGCAGCTGATGTATTCTCTTAGCCACCAGCAATTTTCCTCCTCATTGGACAGGGTTATTAGTTTCTGCTTTCCTCCTGAGAGACCAATGGGGGAAGTCACAGAACCTTCCTTTGGCTTTTCTCTGAGGGAATAAAGATCACCAGAGTGGTCTGCTTATTAAGTAATAAGGCATGAGCAGTGGAGGCTGTTACATTGCTAACCTCTCCTTGGTTATAACGTGCTGTCAGCTCCGGAGGTGGGAATGTGTGGGTGGTGTCTGTCTGCTGGAGTTTGGTTGGCAGCCGTGGTTGTGTCCTTATTTCACAGACGCTCACAGTGGGACAACAGCTGGTTCTCTGGGGCTTTGATGCCCTGGGTCCGAGATATAGCAGCTGCCAGGCTGTCTCCTCGCTGAGTGAGTGTGAGGTTCTGTCCCCTAGGGAATTCACACAATGTCTACCACCTATGAAACCTTCCGTGTCCTTAAGAATTCTGATCATTACTTACAAAGGAAAACCTTTGATCCTGAGTGTGTGTATGTGGATCAGATTTCTGTGCCCTGAGTCATATTTTTGGCAAACTGGGACTTTACTTTTTGACAGAGGAGTTTCTTGGACTCCTGGTAATGGAAGAATCTCTGCCAGGCGCTATGGAAAAAAATCACTGTGAGATTTAGAGGAAGTAATGAGATTTAGAGGAAACTCAGTTTCTGCATCTGAACAAAAGAGGATGGAACACCTGTCCTGGCTCTCTTCCAAAGTTATTGGAATAACAAAGGCAAATGTGTGTGCACGTACTTTAGGAACTGCAAAGTGGTCTACAAATAGTATGTGGAGTTTTTGTAGAGTAGGTTTGCTTATGGTGAGAACCACTTCTTCCTTTTTTTTTTTTTTGAGTTGGAGTCTCACTCTGTCACCCAGGCTGGAGTGGAGTGGCCGCTCCCGGCCACCGCAGCCTCGACCTGCTGGGCTCCGGCGATCCTTCCGCCTCAGCCTTCCAAGTAGCTGGAACTACAAGCATGCGCTACCACGCCCGGCTGATTTTTTGATTTATTGTAGAGATGAGGTCTCGCTTGCCCAGGCAGGTCTTGAACCCGCGGGCTCAGGCAATCCACTCACCTCAGCCTCCCAAGGCACGGGATTACAGGCTGAGCCACCGAGCCCGGCTCACTTCTTCCTTTTAAATAGTCTCTCTCTTTCTCTGAGGTTATAATCCAAGGATCTTCTCACAACTGCAGAATTTCAAAATAGCTGCCTGGTGCACCTACTTCTAGTTTTTTATTTTTTAGTTTTTTAATCATGCCTTATTCCTTTCTTCACCAACTCACCTGCATTCCCTGAAAAATGAAATTCTGTAGAACTATCCAGAAAAGAAGGACAACACTTGTTTGTTTTCTGTGCATCTTGCCTGATAGATTTTAGTAGTCCTACTTTTTCTTCTCTCCCTTCTTTTCCTCTCCATTCTTTTCACCTCCCCTCTTCTTACCTTCTTTTCCCTTCCCATCAATTCCTTCTTTCCTCCTCTCTCAGTACATTTTTGTATAATCCCAGTGAGTCATTATCAAATTTAGTAAATTTCTCACCTTGGACACGTGCTTATTTATTGAATAGGCAAACAAACAAACAAAAAACCCCCAGACCTTTTCATGTACCTCCATTCATGTACATCCTCTAATTGAAGTTGCTTGTTTCAGTTAGAGGAGGTACATATTCTAAGGTCTGTGAAGTGACAGGAACTCTTACTGGTTGTTCAGAAGGAGCCATCTGTGGACAGGTGTCTGTGTTCCAGAACAGATTGCAGCCCGAGGGGCTGGGTGTACTTCACAACCCTTACCTGGTGATGAAGGCAGAGTATGGGAGCCCATCTGCTCTAGAACTAATTAGCATCCTTAGGAGGTCATCTTGATGGAAGGTGACTAAGAGTTGCCTTTTTTTTCCTGTTTGAGTGAGGCTGTGAGCTTCTTGGTGGCTTGTTTGTCTTCAATTGTCTGGAATCCAGAATATGCCCTCACACATGGTAGGTTCCCTGTAAATCGTTGTTTAATTCATGTGGAAGAGTCAGAAGAAAACACACCTTCGTTTTCTTTCCTCTGCTTTCCTCTTCCTTCATAAAATTCAGAGAGAGAGCGAGAGAGAGAGAGAGCGAGAGAGAGAGAGAGCGCTAGAGAGCACTAGAGAGAGAGAGAGAGAGAGAGAGAGAGAGAGAGAGAGAGAGATCTCCCTATCCAGTCTGAGATACTCTTCTGTAACTAGTCATGCCTAAGGGCACCCTGGAGTGTTAAGGAGATGTGGGAAGAGGGGTGAGGGATGTGGGCAGCTGGTGTGGAAACCAGGGCAGGCCTTCCTAAGAATGAACCACAATGAGTGGGGATCCCATCAACTTGATGCCAATCAATTCCTGCAGCGTTTGTGCCTTCCCACCACTCCCACCAGGAGCTATGGTTCCAGTTACTAATGTCATTGCCACAACAACTGCATATACATGGCAACTAACTTGCCTCATAGTTGCCTTCTTCTCTCAAGAAGTATGTTCTTGCTGGGCGCAGTGGCTCACGTCTGTAATCCTAACACTTTAGAAGGCAGAGGTGAGAAGATTGCCTGAGCCCAGGAGTTTGAGACCAGCCTGGACAACTTGGCGAGACCTCGTTTCTACAACAAATCAAAATATTAGCTGGGTGTGTGCCTGTAATCCCAGCTACTTGGAAGACTGAGGTGGAAGGATCATCTGAGCCTTACAAGTTGAGGCTGCAGTGGCCGTGTGAGCGTGCTGCTGTGCTCCACCCTGGGTGACAGAGTGATACTGGACTAAAAAAAAAACCAAAAAAAAAAAAAAACCAAAACCCAAAACATGTTTTCATTACAAACTGGCCCTCATGGAAATGCTAAAGGTTTTGTCCCCAGAGGTTGGACAGTGTTAGAAATTTCAAGCAATTTGCTGGGCAAGTTTAGGAACCTCACTGACATTTGTAAACTGGACAGTGGTTCTTTAATGGCTAGTCACCTTAATTTTCTTGAGGTCCTCATGTTCTCTCTTCTACAAAGCTGGTCTTTCTTCTTCTTCTTTCTTCTATGAAGTTTTAACCTTTATCTCAGTAATCTCATTTTTGGGGGAAGTAAACTTGACAATCAGTAAAATAAATCAATAGGAGGTGACTAATGCTGTTTTTAATATTTCCTACAATCTTCCAAGAATGGAAAAACTCCCACAGAGTAATGAATGACAAAGTGATTCAAAGGAAAAGACATTGATTTTTTTTTAAAGGGAGAGCACAGCCATATAATCACTGAATTGGAAAGACCTAAAGCACTTTTGCAGCCATAAAGGACCACACCTAGGCACCAATTTAGCAGATTATTTCATGACTAAAATGTATAATGAATATGATTTGTTCATAATGATAACACAATGGTTGGCCCTTTTGGCATTCATCTCAGAGGAATCCCTTTCCATAGACCAAAATCTCCACCAAAGATGGGGAAACTGATTTGATTTATCAGGATCAGGAAGGTACTTGCTGTTTTTAGTGTAGGCACTGGAAGTGGATGGCAGACGTATTAATAAAAGGTTAGAAAACTGGTCTTCCCAGAGTAATATTTATCCCAGTCTGGTTGCCAAGATTGCTGAAGGTTCTTACTATTGCAGGGCATGGGCAATGCTTCTGAAACCTGTGAACATAAGAATTACTTCTTTGCTTATGGAAAATAGACTCCTGGGACCCAATGTGACCGAGAGATGAGATTCTCAGGCCTAACGTGTGTGGGGCAATGCATATCAGAATTATCTGGGGAACATTTGCAAACTATATACTGCCTCCCCTGAATAAATGATATTCTGTTATTTATTATATTATAGGGAGGTTCAAGTATATGTGTGTTTAAAAAAAATCATCTCAGCTGTGCACGGTGGCTCACATCTGTAATCCCAGCACTTTGGGAGGTGGAGGTGAGAGGGTTGTCTGAGCCCAGGGATTCCAGACCAGGGCAACATGGCGAGACTCATTTCTACAGTAAATCAAAAACTTAGCCGGGCATGGCGGTGCTCGCCTATAGTTCCAGCTGCTTGAAAAACTTAGGTGGAAGGATCCTCTGAGCCCAGCAGGTCAAGGCTGTAGTGGCTGTGAGTGTGCCACTGCACTCCAGCCTGAACAACAGAGTGAGACTCCGACTCAAAAAAAAAATGTTCTTAGAGAATTCTAATATGCTGCCTTCTCTCTTGCTCCCTACTCCTCCATCACCACCTCCACCCTTTACCCCAGTTGGAAAACCATTAACCCAAAGTAAATTACTATTTTAAAAAAAATTTTTAGCAGCTTTATTGAGATATCATTTATATACCATGAAATTCAGTCACCTTATTTTATTTGATTTTAAAGATGTGGGGTACAATTCAGTGTTAGGTATACAAATGTTCATTATGCAGGTACACTTGTTGATGAGGTGGGTCCCCCCTTCCCCAGGCAGATTTCCTCAACTGCCAATCCCACCCCCCCTCCCCTAGCAGTTTCCCACTACTGCCAATCCCTTTCTTGTAGTATTATGATAATTGATCAAGGTCCACTTATGAGTGAGAACATATGGTACTCTGTTCTTTGGTTCTGTGATAGATCACTGAGTATGATAGACTCTAAATCCATCCAAGTTGCTGTGAAGTCCATAAGTTTGTCCTCCTTTATGGCTGCCCAGAATAAATTACTATTTTTAAAATGTTTTTTTTAACAGCTTTATTGAGATGTCATTTATATGCCATGAAATTCACTCACTCGTAATGTACAGTTTGGCGATTTTTAGTAAATGCATACAGTTGCATAAATCACCACAATGAACTTTTAGAATATTTCCATGACCCCCAAAAGTTCACTCATGTCTGTCACTTTGCATTCCCATCCCAGTCCCAAGAAAATACTGTTGTCTTCTCTGTCTCTCAATACATACATTTTAAAGAAATGTCATATAATCAAATCAGACAAGATGCAGTATTTTGTGTCTGGCTTCTTTCACTTAGCATCATATTTTGAGATTCATTTATGTTGCATTTATCAGTAGTTTGTTCTTCTTTTAATTGCCAAATAGTATTCCATGGAATTGATATGTCACATTTTGATTATCCATTCATCAACTGATGTATTTGGATTGTTTCCTGTTTGGGGCAACTATAAATAATGCTGTTATGAATATTTGCATATAAGTCTTTGTGTGAATATATGCTATATTTATCTTGAGTAAACACCTAGGATTGGAATCACTTGGTTATATGAAATGAATATGCTAGTTTTTTGAGAAACTGCCAATTTTTTTTCCAAACAATTGTAACATTTTATGTTTCCACAAGCAAGTTACAGGGGTTTCGGTCTCTCCATATCTTAGTCAACACTTGACATTGCTAGTCTTTTAGATTAGACCTATTTAAATGGATTTTTAGTCATAGATAATTATGGTATTAATTTGTATTTCCCTAATAATAAATGCTGTTGCATATTTTTTCAGGATCTTGATATCTCTATTGAAGTGCATATTCAAACCTTTTGTCCATTTTATAATTGGCTTGTGTTATTGAGTTGTGAGTGTACACACACACACACACAAACACAGATACACACCCACACACAGAATACAAGTCTTTTATCAGATATTTGGTTTGCAGTATTTTTCCCCTGTGTCATGTTCCCTTCATTTTCTAAAAAGTATCTTTTGAAGAGCAAAATGTGTAATCTTGTTGTGGTTTCAATTTATCATTTTTTTCTCTTATAAATTGTGATTTTTGGCATCATATCTAAGAAAATTCTGGCTTTATCTAAGGTCACAGTGATTTTCTCCTATAGTTTCTCCTCATAGTTTTAATAGTGTCAGCTCTTACATTTATGCCCATGATCCATCTTGAGTGGATTTTTTATATGGTATGAGATAGGTGTCCATCTTCATTCTTTTGCATGTGGATATTCAATGGAAAGCCCCATTTTCTTTCCCATTTTTTTATATCCCTTCATTAAATTGCCTTGGCAACTTAGTTGAAAATTAACCCACAAGAAAGGATTAATTTCTGTGCTTGCTGTTTTCTTCTATTGATCTATATATCTATATACCTTTCCTTATGCCAATACCACACTGTTTTGATTACTGTAACTTTACATTATGTTTTTTTTTTTTTTTTTTTTGGTTAGTGTCTCACTGTGTTGCCCAGGCTGAAACTCAGTGGCACGATCATAGCCACTGCAGCCTCGACCTTCCAAATAGCCAGAACTACAAATGTGTTCTACCATGCCCGATAAATATTTTGATTTATTGTAGAGATGGGGTCTCGCCAAGTTGTCCAGGCTGGTCTTGAACCCCTGGGTTCAGGCAATCATCTCACCTCAGCCTCCCAAAGTGTTAGGGTTATAAGCCTGTCACTGCATTAGGTCACTTTATAGTAGGTTTTGAAATTAGGTGGTGGAAGTCTAACAACTTTGTTCTTCTTTATAAAATTTATTTGGAATATTCTAGCTCCTTTTTATTTCAAAAAGGATCAGATTTGTTTAGGATCAGCTTGTTAATTTCTACAAAAAAAAGCGACTTGGAATTTTAATAGGTATTATGCTGAATCTATAGATTAATTTGAAGAGAATTTCCCCAAATTGAGTCTTTGATCCTTGAGCATGGTATGAGTCTCCAACTATTTAGTATTTAAAAAATTTACCTCAGTAATGTTTATACATTTTAGGGTATGGCTCTTGCGCATTTATTTAGAGGTTGGTTTGTAATTATTTTGTATTTGTACACTGGGAATATAACTATTTTCTTAGTTTAATTTTTGGATTGTTTGTTTCTGGCATAGAAATACAATTTTTTTACACTGACCTTGTATCCTATAACTTTGCTAAATTTGCTTATTATGTCTAGCAAGTATTTTTAAGTTTTCTTATGATTTTCTGAATAAAGGATTATATTGTCTATAAAAGACAATTTCATTTATTTGTTTCCAATTTGCATGCCTTTAATTCTTTTTTTTTTTTTTTGCTTATGTTATTACATTGGCTAAAACCGTCAGTACCATGTTAAATGAAAGTGGTGACGGGGGACATCTTTGCTTTGTCTCAGTCCTAGGGGAAAGCACTCTGTCTTTCATCATTAACTAAGAGTTTAGCTCTAGGATTTTTTTTTTTAACATACTTTTTATCAGATTGAAGGATTTCCCTTATATTTCTAGTTTACTGATAGTTTTTGTTGTGTGTGGGTAATTGATTCTTGTCAAGGGCTTTTCCACATCTATTGAGAGTATTATATGGTGTTCGTTTTTTAATGAACCTTGCATTCATGGATAAATCCCACTTGACCATTGTGTATGTTCCTTTTTATAGGTTGTTAATTTGGTTTCTTAATATATCAAACCAGGTGAAGTGGGGACCAAAATGAGGTCCAAACTTTACCTGTACAATGATCATTGATATACCTAACCCTGAATTGTGCCCCACATCTTTAAAATAAAAATTAAAAATATATATATCATTGAATATTTCTGCATCTATATTCATTAGGAATATTGGCCTGAAATTTTCTTGTGGTGTCTACTTGAGGTCTTTGTTAACTTTGATGTTGGAGCAATACTGGTTTCAGAAAAAAATTAGGAAGTTATATCTTCTATTTTCTGAAATAATTTATGTAGGATTGATAATAATTTTTCCTTAAATATTTGGTAGAATTTACCAGCAAGGCCATTGGACCTGGGTTTTTCTTCATGGTAAGATTTCAAAATTTTTTAACCTGTTACGTACCTTCGTCTTGAATCAGTTTTGGTAATTTGTGTCTTTCTGGGAGTCTTCTATTTTATGTAAGTTGTCAAGTGTGTTAATAGAGAATTACTTGTGTTGACATAGATATCATAAATATTCCCTTATACATTTTTAATTTCTGCAAGGTGTATAGTGATTGTTATTTGGAAGTTTATTGTCTAATTTCCCAGATTTCTTTCTGTTGGTGATTTCTAATTTAATTCTCTGGTGGTTAGAGAATGTACTCGGCATGATTTTAACTGTTTTAAATTTCTTGATAACTGTTATATAGGCCAGCATATGGTGTTCCCTGAAGAATAATTTGCATACACTTAAAAATAATGTGCATTCTGCATTTTTGAGGTGAAATATTCTATAAATGTCAGTAAGGTCAAGTTTATAGTATTTTTTTAGGTCTTCTATATCCTTGTTGATTTCCTGTCTAGTTATTCTATCAGGTATTAAAAGAGAAATATTAAAATAAACTATAATTTTTGAATTATACATAATTGCTGTATTTATAATTATACATAAAGTTCTTGCTTTATGTATTTTATAATTGTTATTAAGTGAGTACACATTTACAGTTGAGAAATTTATCTCTGTAATATTTCTTGCCCTAAAATGTTTTTTGCTGTTAATATAGTCATCTTAGCTCTTTTATGGTTATTGCCAGCATAATCATTTTTTCAGTCCTTTTACTTTCAACTTTTCCATGTCTTTGAATCCAAAGTGTGTTGTGTCTCTTTGTTGAGTCTTGCTTTTTTATTCTGCATGACAATCTCTATTTTAGGAGATGAGTGTTTATTCTGTTAGCATTTAATGCAATTATTGATGTGGTTGGATTTACATCTATTTATTTTCTTCATGTCTCGTGTCTTTTTTTGGATTTTCTGTTTCTCTTTTACCACCTTATTTTGTGCCAAACACATATTTTTTTAATGTACCATTTTATTCTATTGATTTTTTTAGAATTTTTTTGTGGTTGTTCAGTAATATATAGTAACTTTGCTTTAATGTAGCTCCACTTACTCCCCTACTTATGTGCTATTCTTTCTTATATATTGCATCTATATAAATCATAAATTCACTAGTAAAAGGGGGACACCCCCCAAAACAGAATTTATTTATTTAAAAAATTGGGTTTTTATTCTTACATATTTAAACTTCAGTCACCTTAAACGTACTCTTTGTTTGACGCAATACACTTGTTGAGATGCTTTTTCCACTGTTCAAAATAATTTTTGAGCTTGCCAAAGTTGATATCTTTTAGTGTTTCTGCTGTTTTTTGCTTCACCTCTTCCCCATCGGGAAAACGTTTCCCTTTGAGGACTTTTTTTCATCTGGGGAAACAAAAGAAAGTAACTCAGGGAGAGATTGGGTCAGTAGGGAGGGTGGAGCATGGGGATCATGCCATTTTTGGTCATTCAGAGTGGTATGGGCATGAACCTTGTCATGGTGAAAGAACCAGTCACCTGTTTGTCACAACTTGGGGTGTTTCTTTCGCATATTGTGACGCACAACAATGCTAGTTGGTACACTGATGCCATTGGGTTCCTAGGACACTTACATAGCGAGGGAAGTCTGTACTACATGGGGCTTGCCCTCTGAAAGATAATTCCGTTTTGGGGGGTGTTCCCCCTTGTATAGTGCTAGGATTATTGCTTTATATATATATACTTATGTTTTTTGAAGAAATTAATAGAAGAAAATGGAAAAATCCATATTTTATATTAATCATTTTAGATCTTCATTCCTTGCTGTGGATTTTTTAAAAAAAAATTTATTTTAAAGATGTAGGGTACAATTCAGGGTTAGGTATACACATGGTCATTGTACAGGTAAAGTTTGGGCCTCACTTTGGTCCCCACTTCACCTGGTTTGGGATCAGGTACCCTTATTGATGAAGTATGCCCCCCTCAACCCCTGGCAGTTTCCCACTACTGCCAATCCCTTAATTGTACAGGGTCTGCTTATAAGTGAGAACATGTGGTACTTAGTTCTTTGTTTCTGTGATGGATCACTGAGTATTATAGACTCTAAATCCATCCAAGTTGCCGCAAAATTCATAATTTTGTCCTTCTTTATGGCTGCATAATATTCTATTGTATATACATACCAAATTTTTTTAATCCAGTCTACTTTAGATGGACAGCACGGTTGGTTCTATATTTTTGCTATTGGGAATAGTGCTGCAATAAACATGCATGCACAGGTATCTTTTTTATAGAATGATTTGAGTTCCTCTGGGTAAATTCCCAGAAGGAGGATTGCTGGGCCATATGGGAGGTTGATTTTCAGATCTTTTAGGAATCGCTACGCTGTTTTCCACAGAGGTTGTACTACTTTACACTCCCACCAACGGTGTAGAAATGTTCCCTTTTCCCCACATCCTCTCCAGCATTTGTTGTTTTTTGAGTTATTGATGGTGGCCATCCTGACTGGAGTTAGGTGGTATCTCAGCGTGGTTTTGATTTGCATTTCTTTGATGACTAGTGACGCTGAGAATTTTTTCATTTAACTTTTGGCTGCTCATGTGTCTTCTTTTGAGAAGTGTCTATTCATATCTTTTGCCCACTTTTTAATATGGCTGTTTGTTTTTTCTTTTTGGCATATTTGAGTCTCTTGTAGATCCTAGATGTCAGAAATACAGTTGGCAAATATTTTTTCCGGGTCTGCAGGCTGTCTTCCCACTCTCTTGATGGTTTCTTTGGCTTTGCAGAAGCTTTCCAGTTTGATGAAGTCCCACTTGTCTAATCTTATCTCTTATGGCATGGGCACTTGGGATTTTGATCAGGAATTGTTTGCCAGTTCCAATTTCTGTAAGGATGTCACCTGCATTTTCTAAGGTTCTTATAGTTTCAGGTTTTACATTTAGGTCTTTGATCCATTTAGACTTAATTTTTGTGTATGGTGAAATAGGTAGGGGTCCTATTTCAATCTTCTGCATGTGATCAGCCAGTTTTTCCAGCAACCTTTACTGAATAGGTTCTCCTCTCCCCAGTGGTTGTTGTTGGAGGCTTTGTCCAAAATGAGTTGGTTGAGAAATTGAGGTTTTGCTTCCGGAATCTCAATCCTGTTCCATTGGTCTGTATGTCTGTTCTGGTACAAATACCAGGCTGTTTTGATTAATGTAGCCTTATAATAAAGTATAAAATCTGGAAGTGTGATACCTTCCCCTTTGTTTCTTTTTTTTTTTTTGCTGTGGATTTACAGTAGAGACAATCCAAGGTAAAGTTAAACTATAGAGATAGGAAGCCGTAGTTCAACTGAGCTTTAGTGGATAAATAGAAGTTTACAGGTTGAGTGCAAAGGCAATCAGGATAAACATATTGGTTGACATTTCAGTTGTAATAATATCTGACTCCCAGTGTCTCAGCAGATTCTGTTCTCTGATGTGTGGCTACTGCAGCTGTTGTGTTTGCTTGTTTGTTTTCACTGGCAGATTGGCTACTAAGCTTTTTCTACTTTGAAGCGTCATTCAAATTGGCCTGGTCATTATAGAGTCACGTTACTCATTGTGGGCTCTGATCTAGTCACATGGCCATTCCTTTGGAACTTGTCAAAAAGGCAGACTCTTGGCTGGGCATGGTGCCTCAAACCTGTAATCCCAGCACTTTGGGAGGCCGAGGTGAGGAGATTGCCTGAACCCACGGGTTCGAGAA
>CAUYQG010038053.1:0-102133 GCA_963574415.1 Tarsius wallacei | reverse complement strand
CCCCCCCCCCCCCCCCCCCCCCCCCCCCCCCCCCCCCCCCCCCCCCCCCCCCCCCCCCCCCCCCCCCCCCCCCCCCCCCCCCCCCCCCCGCCCGACCTGGTGGTTCATGCCTGTAGTCCTAGCTACTTGGGAGGCTGAGGTAGGAGGAACATTTGAGGCCAGGAAGTCAAGCCTGCAGTGAGCTAAGATCACACCACTGCACTCCAACCTGGGCAATAGAATAAGACCCTATCTCTTAAAAAAAAAAAAGATATGCGATCAATGGAGAATATCATCTATTGTTTCAGAGTCAGTAGAGGGCATCTGTGCAAAGCTGGAAGTGGATTTGAATGAGCAGCTGCCCAAGACTGTTCCCCAGGCTCCTTCTCACTGCTCTGACATATTTGCTGTCTTTCCCAGGTCATGCTCTCAGAGCGAAAAGGCACAGATGAGCTCTATGCTGTGAAGATCCTGAAGAAGGATGTCGTGATCCAGGACGACGATGTGGAGTGTACCATGGTGGAGAAGCGGGTGTTGGCCCTGCCTGGGAAGCCACCCTTCCTGACCCAGCTCCACTCATGTTTTCAGACCATGGTAATGTGTCTGGTGGCCCTGGGTATTCCACCCCCAGGGCTTCACCAGGCTTTGACCAAAACTATCCCAGCAGCACCCACCCTAGAGAGAGACATGGGCCCTTCCCGTTCTAGAAACAGAAAGATTAGGGGCCCAGGGAAGTCGACTGAGAATTCTGAGGATGCCACTGAGAAGCGTTCTCCCCTGAGGCAGATGCTGTCTCAACTCAGATAAAAGAACTCAGGCAATTGGTTTTATAACCAACAGAGCAGGGCTTTTCTCTGACTGCAAGGGGTGACTTAGGGACAGGAACTCAGTGAAAGGGTTCACAGATTGTGCCCCGAGATGGTTTCACTTGGCCCTCCAGCCCTTTAGATAAATGCACAAGCATCTCTCTGCAGGTTGCCTGAGGCCTTTGCATGGGCCTCCTTGGAGAGGGGTTGCCTGAGAACACAGCCCTCAGAGGACTCCCAAGGCATGGGCACAGTGTCGTAGGCAGGGGCTAGTGAGCTCAGAGCTGCGACTGCCAAGTTGAGATGTATACACTTGTCCACTGTCTGCTGTTGACTGTGATTTCAACTCTATCTGCAAGAGTAAGAGATATCCCTTTCAGTGACCTCTCACCTTTCCCCTGTTCAAATTGAAACTTGACCTCGATATCCAAGGAATGAGAGACTAGAGTCCAAGTACAAAGAGGTACAAAGTTAATTCCTGCCTTTGGGGCTTCTCAGGGTCCATGGCCTAGTGTCAAAGATGCTTTCAGGGATTTTTCCAAGATTAGTTTTAACTCTATCTGGCTCTTAACCTACGTCCTGATTTTAGAGCCCAGCCTGTCTGTGAGATGGGACGCTATTGTATTTTGCATCTAATTTGATGTGTCTTTAAAATCTTTAATCTAGTGAGTTCCCTGTTGCTTTTTTTCTTTTCTTTTACCCGCTGACATGATCCTGGGCTTTCTGACCTGTAGCATTTTCACGATCTGGGTTTTGCCGACTATCAGTCTTGGCACACCTGAACATGTTTCCTTTGTCCTCTGTATTTCCTACAAAACTTGGCAGCTGGATCTGGAGGCTTGGTCAGATTTCCCTTCGATCCCTTTGGCAATACTATAGATGGTGGCGTGTTCTTTTGTCCAAAGGCACATAATGTCCAGTTGTCTGTCGTAGTGATGTTGGCAGCAACTCATTCTCAGTGCCTAGATCCATTAATTCACTGGGGATTGTAAGATGATGCTATCCTGATTCTATAATATTTTTTCATTTACTATTGGAATGCTTTTATAAAAAGGGGCTTCCCCTCATCCATTACTCAGTTCCCTGGTGGCATGGTTCATATAGGAAAGGCAGGATAAATGCTTGATTCTTTTCCTTTATTTAACAATTGTCAAGATAACAAATCGGTTCACTCTTGTGCTCCAAGGGTAACTAAAGTTTGCTTTTAAAATAAAATTTTTGAGTAGAAGAAGAGAGTCAATGGAAAGAAAAATATTAAGTGAGTGATAATTTACATCATGTTGGGGTTTGCCTTACCTTACTAGTCCAAATCGCTAGTCTTACCTTGGGGAATTAAGGCCAAAAGATGTTCAAGAGGTGGCAGAGACAACACTAGCATTTCAACCTGTAGACTTCCTACTCCCTGGCCCTCTGCTTTTTCCATTGGTGGTCCCCAAAGTGACTCGCTGACATCTCTAGGCAAAGATCAGTCTCAGTCTGGTAAACAGACTAAGAAGGAGACCTTGTTCTCAAGGGAGAGGCGGAGCTAACTTGGAGCGAGTTTTCAGCTTCAGTTCGTTATGTTGAGATTGTGGCAAATTAATCATGTGTGGCTGATGTTTATTAAAGGATAGTATCTTTGTAGTTTACTGTTTTCAAAATGATAAAGTAGAGTAGATTTGAGGTTATTCCTTTACTATCAAGCTGCCTCATTCCTGTTTTTCAGTACGCTTTCTGGAATTAGAGAGTGGGGGTCGGGTTGACATGGAAATTGTACAGAGCCCTGGGTCCCCTTTAGGAGGTGTCACATGCCAGGGAAGAGAGTTAAGACCTGTGAGAGCCTAGGACATGAGCGTTTAGTGGATTTGTATCCTACATTAGGGGGAAGGCCTCGCATGTTGAGACCAGTGCAGTTTCCTGATCCAGCAAGGTCAGGGATGAAACAGATTGTCAGATTGTTTTCTCATTTGTTGAGGATCAGTTGAAATCATTCACCTGTCTCTAGGGACTGTATTGTTTGGGGGGAAAAAAACCAGGGGAGATGCACTCACTGCAAGCAAGAAGACCCTTGGATGCTAAGTGCGGCCAGCCAAGGGAAGAGCAGAGACACCTTCCGTCTCACCTGCATTTTGTGCATATGCTTATTGAGTGAAATGCTCCTAAATGATTTTTTTCAATTTTCTCTCTCTCTCTCTTTCTCTCTCTCTCTCTCTTTTTTGGCTAAGCACATATATTTTAATTTTGCATAAATTAACTTTATGTTCAAAGACATATAATAATGCCTACTATATGTGAAGCTAACAATTTTAAGTTGCATGACAACTTAGATGAATCCTATCACCATTCCTGTTTCATAAACTAGGGTACTGGAGCCACACAGCTAGTACCTTTCAGGGACAGGATTTGAACCCAGGAAGTTTGACTTTAAGGGGCTTTGCACTTAACTGCTACACTCTGAAGTCTTTGAAGTGTGGATCCCCTGACAGCCACTCCACAGACACCTCCAGGGTGGAATCTCCCATCACCAGCCTGTCTCCAGGCTCCACTAGGGACCTGAGCTCTAACCCAGCCCTTCTCATCTCTTACCTGCTCAGTGAAATCACATTGTCCCTCCATCCCTTAGCTTTCTTATCACTGCGGTAGAACTAACTTTCCAGGTGAGCATCTACCACGCATGGGTCTTCCAAAGTGTTGTTTCATTCCAGCCTCACACAAATCTTGCAGTGGAAGAGATGACCTGTTGTCATGCTTTGCAGGGGAAAGGATTAAAGGTCTGGGCTGCATGAAAGTTCTTCCTAGACATAGCTCTGGGGCACTGGCGCATTGAACTCAGAGCCCAAGCTTTTGTTAGTGCGTCTTGTTGGATTGCCACCAAAGGGGCACTAACAATGATAGTGAAACAACAAGAACAAAAAGCAGCTGCCAATAGCAATGAGCACTTCTCTAGCTGTATTTTTTTAGTTTATCCTCCCAACACCTCTATTGGTACTATTAATAAACCCAATTTATAGATAAGAACACTGACATTCAGAGAAATTAAGTAACTCACGCAGTGTCACATGGTTGGTAAGTTGTGGAGCTGAGATTTGTTCTGTAAGACTCTAGAACCCCCAGCCTAGAAGCCTTTGCTCTCCTAACTGTGCGTTAACTTCATACTCCTATTTTATTTTTTAAAATATTTGCACTTTCATACTCACATCTATTCTTTACAAGAACACTATACTATAAGTAAGTATTACTGTCCACATTTCTGCCTAAAGGAAATCAACCCCCCAGAAAGATGAAATAGCCCAGGTTACACGATTGATAGGTGACAGCCCCAGGACTTGAGGCCAGGTTTCTTAATGGCCCTTTGGGTATTTTTTCCGCTGTGGAATAATCACTTCACTTATCTGCAAGGATTAGGTAAGATTTTATCCATGGGAGTGATTATTTAAATTTAGGGAGCATTGCATATATAGGAGGCAAAACACTGTTATCATGGCTCAGCAGGAAGGCAACACCCTTTTCCGGAGAAGGCCCATGTAGGTAGTCACCTGGCTCATGCTAATCTTCTAGCATCGCATGGCCTGAGCCCCAGAGTGGTGATTCAGAGAAGGTTATGGGGCTAAAGTAAGTGATATCCCAGTAATACTGGTATTACTGCCAGTATACAGAGGGTACTAATGCTTATTGGTTATTTCAATGATTATTTTGACAAATATTTGTTTGTTGAAATAAATGTGTCAGGCCCCAGCTGCACCACCACGCTGTGGTACAGCAGTGAACAAAAGAGATCAAGCCCTGTTCCCTTGGAATTTACACTGTCATGAGGGAGGCAGATAGTAAATGATAATAGCGACACAAATCAAGGGGATAGAGGTGGATGGACTGGGGCAGAGAGATGCTTTTTTTGATAGGCTCATCAGGGAAGGCCTCCCTGGTAAGATGACATTTGAGCAGAGACCAGAGCAAGAGAGGGAGTGAGGCCTGTGGCTATCTGGGGGCAAAGTGTTCCAGACAGCAGGAAGAGTGAGTGTGAATGCCTGGGGCGTGAGCATACTCGGCGTGTTTGAGAAACAGCGAGGAGGCCGGTGTCACCCGAGTGGATTGTCATTTTGTATTTTGTGACCCAGAATTCTTTTTAAATTAGCTACCCTTAAAAAAATTGACAAATCTAGTATAACATGCTGCAAACTTAGGATTTCAAAGATAAAAGATCTTTAATAGAATTTTTAAAAATCCTTAATATGGTCAAAATACTAGATTAAAATGAAAGAGATAGCCAGCCATATACAAAACCATTTTTGTCACTATGAAAATGATGCGAATTTGATTTTTAAAAACTTGTTTAGGAAAGCAGTTACTTCAGAAATATCCTTATATTGGAATAAAAATATCTTTCAAAAATCTGCATGGCATAATGTTTAACAGAAAATGTAGCATGTTAAATCCTATTTAAGATGTTTTTCAAAATGTGTTAAAATTGAATATGCACATGGAAAAGAATCAGAAGAGGGTATAGACAAATAAAAATATTGATTTTATTTAGGGAGGGGTCTGTGGGCAATTATCTTCTTTTTGAATTTATATTATTTCAGAATTATTTATAATACAGCAGTCTAAGTTTTTAAAAATGTGCCACAAGATGGCAAAGTTAGTACCCAAAGAGATGCAAAAGCTCTCAGAAGATGGTTGTATTTTCAGAAAATTTCTCATTAGACGGGCTGGTTCTAGGTGAATGGGGTTTAGGCAGATTGTCCTGTAATCATAAAGGGATATGCATGCATTCCTGAGTTAGGTTAATCTGAATCTGTGCTTACTGTCTGTATGACCTCTAGGATGTCACTTAATAGCTCTGAATATTGGTTTCATTATCTTTAAAACGGGCATAATAAGTGAGCATTAAAAGAGATGGTGAATAAAGTAAAATAAATAAGAAATGGAGGTTGCCTGCATTATTGGAGCCAGGCCAGAGGTGCACCCTGCTGCATAGGCACAAAGGAATTATGTTGCCTTCAGTTTTTTTGCAGTTTTTCTCAGGGACAATTGTTAGCCCGGCACATTCATGCGATTTCCCAACTGCCAGTGGGCACAGGCAGTTAAGTTTCTTTAGCAAAACATCTATTTTAACTGTTTTCTTTTCAATTGAACATATGTACCTCTTTTTTTTTTTAAATAGAATTAGATTTTATGAGTCATTGAAGGACAGAAGTTACTTCCTCCCCAAATTTGCTACCATGGCCCAGCAGTAACTCAATTGCAAGGCATGCTGGGAAAAGCATCAACCCAGAGCACAAGGGAGTACAGGAAGGGGGATGAGGATGATACACCCTCATGGAGTTGAGCCCCAAGAGTGTCCAAGGGGTCCTGGTACCTCAGGGTCAGCTCTGGGTTGGCAACAGTATCCAAGGATATAGTAGGATATAAGAGCATTGCTGCAGGAGGCTCTGGCTGTCATCTTAGTCAGCAGTGATTGGCTTATAAGAAACAGAACACCCATTCTAGCTCATGTAAAAAAAAAAAAAAAAAAGATTTTATTGGAAAGAAACCACGCAAAGGATAGGTGTACGTAGGCCTCATGAAGAAGTTGAATCTGTAACTTAAAACAATCTGGATTAGATTTCTATGTTGTTGTTGTTGTTTTCTCCTTGCTTTCCTTGTTTCTCCTTGCTTGTGCAGTTTGCCTGTTCAGCAAATTTCCTGAGTCCCAATTCATACTCATTGGAAAGAGAATCTGATTGGTTCAGCTTGGGTCAGATGTTTATTCCTGGTTCAATAAGCTGCCAATTAGCTACTGCTAACTCATTAGGAACCTTAAAAAAGGGGTTGTATCTATAAGGAGGGAATAATTGGTGCTCCTGCTGGCTGGGAGGTGCCATCTTGAGTTCAGGGAGACTAACTGGGTTGAAGCAGGACACAGTTATAGCCTAGTGATACAAACATAGCATTCGGTACCTCCAAGGAGAGGAAGCTGGTGAGCACTTAGCAGGTGTCAGGGCTTTCGTTAACTAAAACCATCCAAGGATCTTGAGTGCAGGAAAGGAGTCAGGAAGGCAACCCAAGCATGTAGAGCTAGGCAGATAGGAATGAATAGATACAGCCTGGTTCTCTCTGCTTTCTTGATGGTGGCCTTTGCATATTCATTCAGTGATCTAAGGTCTGGAATTCCAAGGAAGAAGAGACATGATTCTTGCCCTTGAGAATTTGGTCTCTACATGGAAGGGCAAGACTTAGAAAGATGGGGAGATAAAAGAGGAACATCAATTGCTTGATTCTAATAGTGATTTTAAAATTATAAAATACATAGGAAAGACAAGTTGTGTGTGAACCATGTCCTTGACCACACACTTACTTGAATGAAGTTCTGTGAGTTTGCATGGGCTTGATATAGATCATCTGATATTTTGGCAATACCCCTATGAAGAAGAAACTATCATTACTCCCTTTAAGAAGGTACATCACTGACCTGAAGTCTCAGAGCAAGTATCCAGGATTACTAGGACTTGAACCCAGGACAAGCTGATGCCAAAGTTAGGGCTATTAACCACAACCAGCCTCTCTGGAGAGAAACAAATGGCTCTGAGCAATAAAGAGATCAGCTTACTGACCAGCTTGGGAAATCATTCAAGATCATTCAACAGACAAATTCTTCTACAACTCCCCTTAGAGCGTGGTACATGGAGCTGCCTGCATGGCTGGCTTTCTCTGTCCATGGTATGTTATCAAAAGTGACAGGTGTCCCCCTGGCAGTCACATAGGCATCATGTTACTCTCCATCCTCAGCTCTTAGGGGAAGATTGTCTCTTTGAATTCCCTTGCCCCATCTGGGCACCCCCAGGTGAATTCTGCATATGCCACCCAGTCATTATTTTAAATCAGACTATAATCATATTCATGTTTCAAATGTGGGACATTTTACATGATGTGGTAACAGACAGACATTTAACTTTATTATTTTTACCAATTAAATGTGAGAGATAAGGAAGAAAGGGAATTTAAAATTACCAGAAGGCACTTGAAACTTCAAGGGCAATGGTAATGGTATAATGAAGAATCACAACAATGACAACAATTTTGAAGAAGCACTTTAAAGTTGAGCAAACTACTAGTTTGAAGAGAAAGATGGTGAGTTTGCCTTTCAGAGCTCTTAATTGGAGTTGACAGTGGAACACCCACGTAGAAACGTCCTGTAGCCAGCTGGAGCTGACTGGAGCTCAGGAGAGAGGGAGAGGATAGAAATATAAGTCAAGATTCATCAGCCCAGTGATATGAGAGTTGAGGCTCTGAGCTGTGACAAGTTCTTTTTGGAAAATTGAGCAAGTAGGAGAGAGCCAACCTGAACCTTGAGTCGATACTCAGGAAATACTTTCTGATTTTTTATGTCTTAGAGTCCAACAAATAAGCCCTAATCAAAAACCACGGAGTGTGATGATGAGGAAGATCTTGCAATAATTTTATAGGAAGAGTGGGGAACAAAGCCAAATTTCAGGATGCTATGGAAGGGAATAATTATGTAAGAATTTGAGGCAGTGCCTGAGGACCACTTAGTTAGCTGGAGCTCCCATAGTTCACTCTTTGTGCCTCTCATGCAATTTCTTTTATCACATTATATTTTAGCTTGCTGTTTCAATTAGTCATATATTTGTTTTAACCAAGATTCTGGATTCTCTGAGGGCAAGCCTATGTCTTATTCATCATTTTTGCCCATTTAATGCCTAATGTCATGACTTGCAAAAATAAATGTTCAATGTTTGTTCCAGCTACTCAGGAGGCTGAGGTGGGAGGATCTCTTGAGCCCAGGGGTTAGAGGCTGCAGTGAGCTATGACTGCACCACTGTTCTCCAGCCTAAGCAATAGAGCGAGGTCCTGTCTTAAAAAAATAATAATAAAATAAAATGTAAAAAAAGCTCAATGAAAGTTCTAAAGCTCACTTCTCTTCAAGATTGGTTCCAGATTGCCTCTGACAGTGTTTTCTAAATTTTGAGGTTTCTTACTGTGGAGTGGGAGATGAACTTGGTGGTACATGGGAAAATTGCATTTATTCTAAAAATAAGACATTTAAAGGATGGATGTACCAAAGCCAGACTGCATATTACATAGAGATGATAGACTCCAGATATGTATTCATTTTTTACAAGGATGATGAATTTCTATTTATGACTTTGGAACAAAGTTTAAAATATTTAAAATAATTGTGTTTAAGTTTTTAAGAAGTGAGTTAATAAAAACATATTTAAAATAAGTAAATTTTAGTGTCGGAGACAGACACACTTGGAAAAGATCTTAGAGCTGATTGGGAGACAACTGAAGTTTGGGTTGATGGCCTTATGCAGTACGTCCTATTCTGGTCCCACCCTACCTTGCCCCCTTTTTCTCTTATATGACTCCATGAGTCTTACTCTTGTCTCTCCAGCCATCATAGCCATAAAATCAGAGGTTTAATATGCTTGGTTAATTTTGTGACAACATACATTAAAACAATCAGAAAGCTATAAAGGTAAAAACATGTGCATCCATGGACTACCTAAAATTATTTCCTAACCTATTTTGGGAAACATGGCCATTTGGAAATTTATCTGGTCTCCACCACTCATCTGGGGAATTCTTAACACCAGGTACTGTGGAGGATTCATAGCAGCATCTCTGGCAATAAAATAGTGCCAGGCATAGAGTGGGCATCATTAAGTGTTTGTTCAGAAATGAAAGGACAGTGAGATGCCAACCATAACATTTAATCGCCGAGGCACTGGTGTGTCAGAGCCACACTCAGTACAGTTCAAAGATGATGGATTACAGGGTTTCTCTGCATATGGTTTGCAGTGGAAACACACCACAGAGCTGGGCATTACCCACAGTGGAGCTATCCCCCGATGGGGATTCCGCCTAATGAGTTTGGGGGGCAAGCGGAGTTCTTCCAAGCAGAAAGTAAGCAAGTGAAATCTCTTTCTCACTTACTTCTCTCTCTATGGCCGATGCCATCTGCTAGTTTTAAAAATAATTTTTAAAAGCAAGTGTTTTGGTTCTCTTCAATGTGCAGCAAAGACAGATGCTATTTTTAGGCTTGTTTTCTATCAAAAAAAAAAAAAAAACCAAAGAACCAGGGGCTGGATGTCGGCAGTCCTTGCTCACTGACTACATGCCACCACCAACTAATATGTGACCTTTTTTGCAAATTTCATGTGTCTGAGACCCTGAGAACAGAAGGGATCATTCCACCTTCCTTTCTGCCCCTCATTAGGGATGTTGAAAGGGTGAAATAGTATTGATCTGAGAAAGAAAACCCATTTCAAAAAAAATTGGTTAACTTGTGCTCTTCCCCTGTAACCTGCCGGCTTCTGTTTTGATGTACGGCTAAGATCTCTGTGTTCCTTCTTTTCCCTCCTGGACTGGTTGCTCTTTGTGGGGAGTACACAGCCACACATTCATGCAGTGTCTACTCAGAGTCTTTCATGCAAGATGTACTCACTGGAGGCAGCATAATGAGGGGTCGTGAGTGTAGACTCTGGAACCAAACTGCTGGCATTCAGATCCTGGCCTACAACTTATCCACTGAGGGACCACTGGCAAGTTACTTACCCTTTGTAAGCTTCAACCTTCATGTCTTTAGAAGGAGAAGAATGATAATACTTATCATGTTGGGTTGTTTACAGGGGACAAGGGAGACAAAATATATAAAGCATTCGACTCAGTCACATAGTACCTAAAAGACAGTAGCTTAATTTCATTATGTTGTTGTAATTATAAGGCACCCGATAACACACCTGACACATATATGCTTGACTGCTACATGTAAGATTAAATTCTATGCACTATATGGAAGATTTTCTAAATGGTGAGTTAAACATTTGTCATATGGTCAACACCATGTTAGATACACTATATATGCCGTCTTGTTTCAGCTTTCTGGGGCAGGTGAAGGTTGTTCACTTTACAGGTGAAGAGAAAGCTGGGGATGAGAGAGGTTAAGTGTCTGTTCAGCATTGCAGTTAGTAAGCAGTGGAACGAGACTTCAAGTACTATATTGACTTTAAAATGTTCGTCCTACACCTCACTTTCCCGCCACCCATTCTTCTGGCTTTACAGCCCCTCATGATAGCTTTGCAACTTTTGACCGCAAACTACTTTTTATACTGTGACTCGGCCATACCAACATATAAATATAACCAAAGCATACATTTTGCAACATAATACTCAGTGGTGCTCTGTGCAGTGTGCTCTGATAATTTCCACTTTATTCTTTTGCTTTCTCTTTTTTTAAAGAGTTGATCATGACCCACCAAATTGATTTAATGATCAGTTAACATGAGATACAACTTAAGTTTGAAAAACACTGACCTGGTTTAAATGACCAGACAGTGCCACCAGGACATCACATTTCCATCACATTTACAGTTCACAGCCCTGTGTATGTTTTATTTGAGGCCCTTAGTCATTCTGTTAGAAATGGTTGATTATATTATCCTCATTTTATAAATGAAGGTATCAAGGCTCAGAGATAGAAATCAATCTTCCCAAGCCCACCTCGCTAGAAAATGTGGAACAAGGTCTTCAGTTCTGCATGTACAGTGCTTTGGAGACCTACTAATTCCTGCTGCCTCTAGGGTCACCCATTCACTCACTTAATTAATGTGCATCGGTGGCTTGCCTTGGCCAGGCATGGTGCTGGGTTCTTGGTACACGGTGATAAACAAATTTAACATAATTCCTGGCTTTGTGGAACTTTCAGTCATATCTGGTGTTAGTTTCTTTCAGAGTGAAAACCAAAGCCTTTATATTAGTCTATGAGGCCTTACGTGATCTGAGTTCCTCCTCACCTCTCTGGCCTCATCTCCCACCCTGTCTCCCTTCTTTTCTCCTTCAGTCACAGTGGTTTCTCGGTTCCTGAAGCATAGCAGGTGTGCTGTAGCCGCAGGGGCTTTGCACAGTTTCCTCTACCTGGTAAGCTCTTGCTGTAGATATCCGCATAGCTTCCTCCATCACCTCCTTCAAGTCTTTGCTGAAGCAACTCCTTCTCAATAAGATTTATCCTGTACACTTTATTCGAACTGAAACTCCTTTCTCCCATTTCACCCAGCCTGCACTCCCAGTCCTCCTTACTTTACTCTGTTTTTTCCATAGCACATTTTTACCTTTTAACGTTCTATATCATTTATTTATTATGTTTAGTATTTATTGTCTTTATCGGTTTCCCTCTACTAGAATAAAAGATAAGGCAAGGAATTTTTGTTGACTTTCTTCTCTGCTCTATCCTTAGCACCTAAATATGACCTAGTACCTAGTAGGGCTTTATAAATATTTTTGACTTAATCAGTGAGAAATAGATGAAATAAATAATTATCTAGTTAAATATATCGTTACAAATTTGGATGTGATCAGAGGGGAAAAACCCACAGGGTTTCATGAAAAACTATAACAGGCAGACCTAATTTAAATTGGGCGAGTTAGAGAAAGTGACTTTTTAAAGTTGAGAACATGAGAGAGACTTCATTTCCCAACACTGGTTAGTATAGACCCTGCCATTGCACACCAAAGGAATGTAGCACAGAGGAGTGATTTAACCCAAGCAGAGATCTTTAAGAAGAGGAAGAGTGATTCATTCATTTAGAATGCACCCTTTGATAGAAGGAGAGAAGGCAAATCACCTAGTGGCTGCCCAGGGACAGTCACACACGTCTGTCTCATTTAATCCCAATGACATGACTGAAGTTCTGTTATTATCTCCTCTCTACAGACAAGGAAACCCAGATGTTGAATAACTTCTCCAAGTATACCCAGCTATTAGGAGGCAGAGCTGGCTTTCCAGATAAAGTTTCTTTGGCACTGTTATGTGCTAGTCATGCTTACATAGCCAAGGAGGATACAGACCCTCACTTAAAGGAGTCATAACATCCCTTGAAAGACATGTTGAAAAAATTCCCTGAATGGGGCACAGATATCTTTTTCTGGCTCCAATTATTTTATTTCTGGACATGCTCTCCTAGGCTACTATTTTTCAAACTTTGATAATTCATGTTTTGTTTTGTTTTTAATCGCCACTGTGTTAGATATATATTGCTGAGTACCCCAAAACTTAGTGGCTTAAAACAACAATAAACATGTATTTGCTCATGGTCTCTGTGGGTCAGGAAATTGGGAGTGCCTTGCCTAGGGGATTCTGGCTTTGGATCTCAAATGAAGTTGCCGTCAAGTTACTAACTGGGATTGCGGTCATCTGAAGGCTCATCTGGGGTGGAAGGATCTGTTTTCAAGGTGGTTCACTCACATGACTGGAGTTGGTGCTGGCTGTTGGCAGGAGGCCTCAGTTCTTTGCCACATGTGCCTTTCTATAGGGCTGCTTGAGCATCCTCACGGTACAGTGGCTGGCTTCCCCTAGAGCAAGCAATCCAAGAGAGAGTAGGGGGTGAGCTGTAGGGTCTTTTATAACCTACTCCTAGAAGTCATGTGTTGTCATTTTACAATATCCTATTGGTTACACCAGTCAGTCCTAATCATTGTGGAAGGTACTACACAAGGCCATGAATACCAAGAGGTGAAAAGAATCACTGGGGCTTATCCAGGAGCTGCCCGTCACCTGTAATATTATTTACCTAATATTTTTCACTTTTTGTTAAAACTAGCCTTATACTAAACAATAATATCAATTAAGTCATAGGATTAATGAACTAATTATATTTTCCAGCCCAAACAAATATAAACTTGTAATTAATAATAAAAAAAATTCATATGCTACCTATGCTCGCTTGCATACTTCCAATAGCACAGATGTTACCCTTGGGGAAACACTGAACCCTGTAAATAGGGATCTGTTGGAGGGTCCTGGTAGGTTTTAATCAGAAATTCCAGCTATTTACTTCTCTCTGTTTGGAGCCTGAGAAACTGCAGGATGCTGACTTTGCTGTTTGCTGTCCTCTTCCAGGACCGCCTGTACTTTGTGATGGAGTATGTGAATGGCGGTGACCTTATGTATCACATCCAGCAAGTTGGCCGGTTTAAGGAACCTCATGCTGTGTAAGTAAGAACTTGTCCTGTGCCCTTTCCTTGGGATAAATGAATGGGTTGTTAGAACCTTAGGGTTTTTTGCCTAAGTGGGATTTTTCAACATTGCGATCATCTTTGTAAGAAATATTTGGTCAGGGGAGAAAGGTGTTCTGTTTGATATAGGATGCTTCTCTTTTTCCTGATACCAGCTAAGAACCTGAAGCTCAGCTGGGTGTGGTAGCCCATGTCTGTAATCCCAATGCTTTGGGAGGCCAAGGCGAGAGGATTGCTTGAGTCTAGGAGCTTGAGACCAGCCTGGGCAACATAGCAAGACCTGGTCTCCACAAAAAAATTAAAAAATTGGTTGGGTGTGGTGGCACCCAGAGGCTTAGGCAGGAGTATCAATTGAGCCCAGGAGTTCAAGGCCACAGTGAGCTATGATTGCTCCACTGTACTCCAGCCTGGGTGACACAGTGAGATCCAGTCTCAAAACAAAACAAAACGAAACAAACAAAACAAAACTCGAAGCTCTAAAACCACAGCTGTTAATTTATCTCTAATTCTTGCCCTGACTCCTAAGAAAGACCCTATAGCTTCCTTGGGGAATGCCATTGTAGGTTTTGTTCATTTGCTAATATTTATTGAGAGCTTACTATGGGCCAGGGCCTAAGTGCTTAACAGACATAGTTTCATTTAATCCTGAGAACAACTCTGGGAATTTAGGTATTATCACCTGTGCTTTACGAACAAGGGACCTGAGACTCAGAGTTTTAGAAGGTTGCTCATGATTGCGGAGCTAGTATGAGCTCCATCTAGAATTCTGATCCAAATGCGTTTTGTCCATGTTTTCTGTCTTACACCACTCTTCCTCTTAGATGCCTTCACTCCAAGGAGGTGAAGGGTCGAGTTGGATCCTGGCAATGGTCTGTGGTTCCTGATATGGGGAGACTGATTCTGGGTTTTGGGAAAAGTATTTCCCCTACTAGTCCATCTCGTCTCCTTCAGTCCACAAGGCAACTAGTATTTCTTCTTTTTAGAACACAGATCTCATTGTGTTACTCCCCAGTTTAGAAGCCTGTTGGAGAACAGGGACATGGCAAGTTAGAGGCATGAGCGACAACGGTGTCTCCTAGGGAGTTTGCTAAGATCTTATCGCCTCTCTAGGGAGCACTCAGGGTTTGTCTAAGATCTTACGCTTTCATACCCGAGGCTCAGAGGCTCTCTGGGTCCTTCTTGTTCTGCTTGCCCCCTCTTCTCTCACTGTGTTCTGGTAGGGTTTGCATTATTCATGCTTTCAAATCAAGCCATTTGTATCTTGTGGCACAATTTTAATAGGATTGCCCCTTCTTTTACTTGTAACATCTAATTGACCACAGACTTTATAATTACATGATCATGCAAGACATATTGTAAGGACACTTCATAGTTCCACAAAGCCCTGCCCAACACTGGTGGTATAACTGGGCTTTTTGGTTCTCTCAAAACCTTCTTCCTTCTGGGGGACGGGGTCTTCATTAAGAGGTTACATTTTAGACAGAAGCTGTTTCCAGTTATAACAGGTTATTCATCTGTCTACGACTCAGTTTCCTCATTTGGGGATCCGGGAGGTAATAGTAGGACCTATCTCATAAGATTATTATTGGGATTAAATCAGATAGCGCCTAAACCAATGCTAGATAGATGGCAACCCTTCAACAGATTTTAGCTGTTATTGTTAAGATATTTTAGCTTGCTATATAGTCTGAAACTCTACCCAGTCCATTACATCCCATGGTCCCCTCCCTGCTACACAACTGCTGACCCTCTGTCCACCCAGATTTGTCCTTAAGGCAGCCCCATCACTCCCTAAACCGCCATACTAATCCATCCATACTCTCAGCATCTTGTGGGCTGGGTAGCTGACCATCCATGGTGGGACTTAAACGCCCTGCGTCTAGTTCAATACTGTATTGAATTCTGAGCATTACTAAGCATATGGTGCCCTTGAATTTCTCCATCACTTCTCTTTTTTTTTTAATTTCAGATTTTACGCTGCAGAAATTGCCATCGGTCTGTTCTTCTTACAGAGCAAGGGCATCATTTACCGGTAAGTGAACACTGCTGTGCTTCCATCTCCTCATCTCTTTCAGCTCCTCCCTTCCCTGCCTCTTTCTTCAACTGCTTTTAAAATTAGAATCCTTGGTGGGGGAGGAATCCTCAGCACTAACTTGGGCATGTGTTCTGCCAGGCAGCATCGCCCACTGCCCTGGCAAAGTTTGGGCCGCTCTATATGGTGATAGAAAATCTCGATGGACTGTGTCACCAGTAATGGCTCAGAGACTCAGGCATGAGACCATTTGCTCTAAGAGGAGGAGACTTACTGAGGGGCCCCCAGGACTTCTTTCTCTTGCCTGTAGACCCCACATTTGGGAACAAGCAAGGAATCTTGTCTGGCAGAATGTGATGGATCATATTATTATGAAACATTTTGTTTGCTATGTAACTACAACTTGGAAATGGATCTCTGAGAAGCTGCCCTAAACGACAGGATTAAGTTCAGGACTTGGCATTTGCTGGTTTTGGAGGAACAAGTGGATGATCATAGCTGCATGAGTCATACCATTTTATATTTCATGCAAGGCAGACTATTGAGCCCGAGGCTGCTATTTGTCAGTGAGTCTGGGGCGTACAATTCTCCTTGCACTACATGGATGCAAATGGCAGAGTCAGTGCAGGCTTGGGCTGGTTGGTTACGCAAGAGAGGCTGTAGGGGCATGGGGCTTCCAAATAGTACTTGGCTCTGGCGAGGGTCTGTTTCAAAGCTCAGAAGAACCACAGAAGTCCATCTCATTAATTTGTTTGACAAATATTTGTCAAAAGCCTCTGCTATGTTGTTGGCAGTATTTTGGGTGGTGAGCACATAGAAGTGAATAAAACAGACAAAACCATTTGCCCTTGTGAAGTTATCTTCTAGTGTT
The DNA here is from genome assembly GCA_963574415.1 of Tarsius wallacei. Classification (NCBI taxonomy): domain Eukaryota; kingdom Metazoa; phylum Chordata; class Mammalia; order Primates; family Tarsiidae; genus Tarsius; species Tarsius wallacei. The sequence goes on along the minus strand of CAUYQG010038053.1, from coordinate 85,452 downwards.
GGAGACAGATAAGTAAATCATAAAAATATAGTCTGTCAAGTAGTGATAAGGGCTATGGAGAAAAATCAAGTGGGACGGGAGGCTGATGTGTACTGTGTGGTGGAAGTTTGTCTCTCATTCTGTAGAAAGCATGGTTATTAGGGTCTGGAAAGTTAGAGGTGACTTGGGAGTCCTGGGCCTTTTACTGTAACTGAAGGACATGATGAGATTAGCCCTGGTGGTTTCAAGACAGATTGTGGAAGTGAGGCTGTGGGTACTGGTGGGATGGAAGGAGAGGAGATGGGGTCTTGCAATGTCTTGGGGCTTTAATTCACCCCTTAAAGTGGTGGCATGAAATCTATTGGGGAAGGAGTAATCTTATCCTGAGTTCACAGAATCCCCACCATCCCTGTCTTCTTCTGATGATGGAGAGATGAAAGTCAGGGAGAGGAATGGTTTTATCTGGCACACGAGTAATCCTAACGAAGGTACAGAAGTGGAGATAAGGAGAAGAATTTAAATTTTAAGGAGCGTAGTCATTCTGCCCCTGCTTGCCCTCAGTGAACACAGATCACTGTGTGAGTCTGGGATGGAACATGAGAAACCTCTAAGTCTCTCAGTTTCCCTTTTAACTCATAGTAAGAGCATTGTGTGTGTGTGTGTGTATGTATGCATGTATGTGCACGCTCAGTGTAATTCTGGTGTTGAAAAGTGCACATTATCTTCCATATGACATGACCCCCAAATTCAAGCCAGTGACTTCAACTGGTGCTTAACCAAAGAGGCTGGGCTCGTGGGTCATTTTCCACTCTGTGGGATTTTCACCTTATGTGCTGACTTTGGGAACTTTGCAGGATGTGCCGCCACGAGAACAGAACCAGTCAAGTTCTTGGGAAGATTAAATGTGGAACTACAAGTTAATTAGAAGAAAATCCAGTTCCAGGGTAGGAAACAGGAGAGGATATAGAGTTCTGGAAACTGAATTGGATTCAGGGCTTGGTTCTACACTAGCAGGGAACTGCATCGGGATCTGGGATCCAGGGATCCAGGCCACTAGCCAGGCAGGTAATAAAACCCAGAGATGAGTATTTCAAGTGCTAAGTTGATACCTACTCTGAAGCTCTTTCTCCTAACTATTCACACATTCTGCCATTCATCCTCTACTATTAACATGGTTTTAAAGGAATATTTATTAAATCTTTTAAGCCAGTCAGCATCTGACTTCTTTCCCTTTGTGTGTAAGGACAGAGTCCATCTCCTACGATAAAGATTGAAAATGCCAGCTACCCCCTTTCACAGCCTCCCTGTAGCAAGGGCATGCACATGACCTAAGCTCTGACATTCAGTTACACTTACTCAAGGCCTTGACTCAGAAACTAGTGACCAAGGAAGCAGAGACCATAGGATCAAGAGTGGCCGTAGTAATCAGCTACAGCTAGTTTCCAGAAGCAAGAGAAGTGGTTCTTTGTTTTGAGTTGGAGTCTCACTCTGTCGCCCACACTGGAGTGCAGTGGCACGCTCCCGGCCACCACAGCCTCAACCTGCTGGGCTCTGGCGATCCTTCCACCTCAGCCTTACAAGTAGCTGGAACTACAGGTGCACGCTACCACGCCCGGCTAGTTTTTTGATTTATTGTAGAGACGAGGTCTCGCCAAGTTGCCTGGGCGGGTCTTAAACCCACTCGCCTCTGCCTTCCAATGTGCTGGGATTACAGGCTGAGCCACCGAGCCCGGCCGAGAAGTGGTTCTTAACAGCAACAGGAAGAATCGAGCACTCAGGTTTCACAGAACAAAGGCGATGTCTGAGTTCATGGAGGTTTGGGTGGTGTTTTCCCTGGACCAGCTCTGTGTTGCAATTAGACATTTTTTCTGGCCGTGTAGACTCCTAACCTTTTTCTTCAGCCTACTCGGAAGTTCTATGAGCTCCCCAACATCCTTTTATAAATTCCTTTTCAGATTAAAACTGTAAGAATTGGTTTTCATTGCTCATCATCAAGAACCTTGATTGAGATAGAGTTTTTTGAAATTAATATGTTTTGAAATGAAAACTATTAAAAAAATGACAAAAGACGTATGACTTTATAACTTCTTAGAGAGTGGCTTCGTGGTGGTAAAGTCTTTTAAATGTTACAAATCACTCCCTCTTTCATTTAGATATCTAGTTAATTGAATAGTTCTTAGGTAAACAGGATGAGGAGTTGTTAGACTTACCTGCTTTAAGGAACATGGCTGGAGATGTTGAGTTGGGGGGAGACAAAAGATTCTTCTTGTCAAACTTAGTGTCTGATTTATTGATCACCATCTCTGGAGTATGTGTTGATTTTACCCTTGATGGATATCTGAAAATGAAAACAATTGTTCTATTTCCTTTTTGAAGCAGAAATGAGGATTTATTACATAGAACAAAAGATTGCAGTGGAATATCAAAACACTGCTCTGTGTCAGTGAATATGACGGGCGTGGACTCCGTCCCAAGACCTGCTGGCTCTTGGCACCTGAAACTCCTTTTCTATAACAGATGAAGATTTTATCACCTTCCTAGGTGACCCAGCTGCCTGTTTCTGGGCACGTGATCAAGCTGCAGGGATGTCGTATGTCTCTATTAATGAAATCATATGTAGGCTGACTTAGTATGTTTAGGTGAAGCAAGTTGCTGCAAAGTCCAGTTTTTCTAGATTCCAACATAGCACTCAGAGACCGCCCTGGCTTGTAAATAAGCATGACGACTGGATATGAATAGTGCCATGGACAGTGCCAAAGACAGCGGATGTTGCTATTGATAAACAGTGGGTACAAGTGGGCCTCCCCTTGCACGAAGAGACCTCACAGACACAGACATGCAATGCCAGGATGTAGTTTCAGGTTGTATTCTTATAGCTGAAAATGATGACAGAAATTCAATTCAAAATAATTTAAGTTTAAAAAAGCATTTATTGACTGACATAACTTAAAAATCCAGGGGCAGATCTAACTTTAGATCTGGATAAATGCAGGGGCTCAAATGATGTGGTAAGAGTTCACTTTATTATCGTCCCTCTAGGTCCTGCTTTCTCTGTATTAGCTTTCTTCTCTGTATCTGGTGACCCCTTGAGCTTCACACTCATATTCTACCACTTAAGCAACCCCAGTGTAAAAAGTGCTATCTCTTTCCTAATGGCACCAGCCAAAATGCCAGGGCTGATACTTAGCGGCTTTGGTCCAGATTGCTTCATATGCCCATTCCTGAATCAATCACTGTGACCAGCAGGGAGGAGTATTTCCACTGGCCAGGACAGGTCCACACGATCACTCCTGGAGCCAGTACCACTCATGTTTCATGACTTGATAATTGGGGGAAGCTGATTCTTCAAAGAACTATTAGGATCCTCTCATCACAAGATGCTAGAATAGGCAGAAACCACAGATGTCCACCACCCAATCGAGATGACTTCGGGAGAAATCTGGATTCAGCAGTAAGATCCCCTTATCTCTCAGGAAGATAGACTTCCCCATCTTCTCTTAGGACTGAGACCGTCTGAACCATAAATCAGTTCTACTCACTGGTGCTGAAACACAGAGTATTGACATTGGAGTAGATGTTTAGGGAGGAGGAAAGTATGTTGATATTAGAACAATCTTGTATGTTGAAGACATACTAGAGTTTTCCCAAATATCAAGCTCATCAACACAGACAGAAATAAAAGAATGAGGGTGTGGCTCATATCCTTTGGGTTAAAGTTCAAATGTCACTGCCTTGAGAGATTCTTTCTGATGCCTTGTGGCGACCTCTCTAGTTACTGTCTCGTGGTTCCTTTATTTTCTTTGTATCGCTTATCAGAATCTATAATAATCCTGTTTATAGTTTTGAACACTTGTTAATTGCCTTTTACCCTACACTGGAACTTAATGTGAAGAAGAACAGGATGTTGTCTATCTTGTTTGCAGCTATATACCTAGCTCCAGGCATTGCACCTGTCACATAGTAGGTGTGCAGCAATTTTTTAAATTGAAATAATCAATAGAAACGACTAGATTATGTCCTAGGAAGTGACCCAGAAGAGCTTGGAGCACTTGAAGTTAAGTTATTCTTTTTTATATATATTTGCTTATCTTTTATATGTATATTTGCTTATTTTTTAAATTTAAATTTATTTTAAAGATGTGGAGTACAATTGTAGGTATACAAATGTTCAGTAAGTTGTTCTTAATCAGGTTGTTTCTTTGTGATTTCAGAGATATTTTTAAAATAAGAATTTTGAGAAAAATACATCTTCTTACAAAATATAAGAGGTCCTGAAGTTGCAGAGAGCAACTCTTGGAATTTTTTGGGGTCTAAAGGGCCTCTTTGGATGCTCTGCCCTCTGTTTAACTTTTTGTGGCTCTCCCTCTTCTCAGAGCTGCTGTCTTTTTGTGTCCTCGTGAGACGCTTGGCACAGTTGGCTCTATAGATAAAGAAAAGCACAGAGGTTGGCGGACCCCTTTTTATCTCCCTGCCAGATTGTAAGCTGTTGGAGAGCAAGGCCTGGTTTAGACTCACCCTTGTACCCCCACAACACCAAGCACGGTGTTTTATGGATAATAAGTGGTTATTGGTTGACTTAAAATAAATAACATTTTGTTACATCTCTAAATTCTTCTGTCTGCCACAGTGACCTAAAACTTGACAATGTGATGCTGGATTCTGAGGGGCACATCAAGATTGCTGATTTTGGCATGTGTAAGGAAAACATCTGGGATGGGGTGACAACCAAGACATTCTGTGGCACTCCAGACTACATCGCCCCTGAGGTGAGAGCTGCCGGGACCCCTCACACACATCCATGTCATGGTGATGTCCCCTCTGCTCCCCGGATGGCCGTGTGAGAGCTGGGAAGAGTGAAGGGTGGTACCTTGCGGGAGAACCTTGGGCTGATCCTTATTCTATACTCTAAATCCTTCCTTTGAGATCACACATGCAAATTAATTTAGCACACATCCAGAAGCCCGGGCCCAAAATACTTCAAGGTTTGGGAAAAAACTTAAATAAAACTCAAAAGAACCATCCAACACACATCAGTAAAATTCTTCATCAAGATGCTGTGGCTCGTGGCCATATGATACCTCCTAATTATGACATTGAAATGTTTGTTGAGAAAGAGAGAAAGAAAGAGAGAGCAGATCCACTGGGCAAGTAGAGGATACAGGATCTGTGTACTACAGTGTATCCCTCAACAGGAAAATGGGCAATAAATAGCCTCTGGTTTTTCCGTGTGTGTGTTTTTTTATAGCATGAAATACTACTAGGCATCAATTTAGAAGAGTGAGTTCTGGAAAGATTTTTAAGACATATTGTGAAGAGAAAAAAAGTCAAGGTACAGAATGATAAATATAATATGCTACTATTTATGGACAATAACCACAATACACAGAACAATACATACATGGATATGTGTGTGTAAAAGCATACACAATGTGGAAGATTTCAGACTACTTTTATAACACTGGTTATCTCTGAGGATAAGAGCATGGCAAAGGGAAATATTTAGCCCCTTCTGTATACTATTGACATAGTTTACAAGGTAAATGTAATGTGTGTATATGTTACTTGAGTAATAAGAAAGTCATCCTTTTATTTATTTATTTATTTATTTATTTTGAGTTGGAGTCTCACTCTGTCACCCAGGCTGGAGTGCAGTGGCATGCTCATGGCCACCCCAGCCTCAACCTGCTGGGCTTAGGGGATCCTTCCACCTCAGCCTTCCAAGTAGCTGGAACTGCAGGCGTGTGCTACCATGCCTGTCTTATTTTTTGATTTATTGTAGAGACAAGGTCTCACCAAGTTACCTAGGCTGGTCTCGAACCCCCAGGCTCAGGCAATCCTCTCGCTCGGTCTCCCAGAATGCTGGGATTATAGGCTGAGCCACTGTGCCCAGCCAAGAAAGTAATCCTTTTAAAAAAAACTATTTTATTAGGGCCCAGGGTAGTTTTCCCTATGTGGCATACTTTGGTCTACTGTCATTTTGTTAAGGATATCAGACGCAACCTATAACACAACTTCCTAATAGGCCTTGAGTTCTGTGATCTCTGGTTCTGAACTCCAGCTGCACTTTAGAGTCATGAGGGAACTTTTGGAATGCAGGATACCCGGGTGTCACCCCAGATCCATTGATTAAGACTCTCTGCAGGGCCAGACCCAGGGTCTGTGGTTTTCAAAAGTTCTTCATGTGTCATGATGCAGTTAAGCACAAGAAGCCCTGAACTGTGTTGCTGGTGGAGTTGCCCCTCCCCCAGCCCTCCCGGGAGGAATAAACTGCCAAGAAGGCTTTGTCATGAACCAACCACATCACCTCTGGCAATTTCTCTCATCTCCCCAGGCTCTATTTTCCTTTGTAAAAGGATTAACTTGTTGGGTTGTCAGGAGGATCAAATAAGCCTTGAAGTACTTTAAAAGTGAGCCAGCCTGCGCCACCCAGAGCAGCACACTGTGAGAACCAATGGAAAGGAGCCCGAGCTTCTGGAACCTATTCCCTATGAATTCATGGCTTAATAGGTGTCAAAAATAAAAGATCTCTGGATCGTTTAAAAAAAAAAGAAGTGTGAGAACACTTCCAATGAGAATTGTTCTCCTGGAAAACTTTCCCTTCCTTGTCTTTCAGTTACTTCTTTGCATAGTACATTTCATTCCATTCATTCATTTATAATTGACAAATCAAATTGTCTACATTTATCATGTACAGCATGTTGTTTTGAAATATGTGTACATTGTGGAATGGCTAAATCGAGTTAATTCACATGTGCATTACCTCACATATATTATTTTTTGTGGTGAGAACACTTAAAAACTTTCAGCAGTTTTCAAGAATGCAGCACACTGTAATGAACTCTAGTGACTATGTTGTATGATAGTTCCCTTGAATGTATTCGTCGCACCTAAATGGGATTTTATATCCTTAGTCAACATCGCTGCACTTCTGATTTTGAAATAGAGACCAAGGTGGGGAGATGGAGATCTGAAACAGACTTTAGCCAAGTTGGCTTAAACACCTTTATTGAGTAAAACAAGCAGTAACTGAATTAGAGAACATTCTAGTAATAGCTAACATCTTGAGGGCATAATATGTGAGAACCAGGTATTAATAGTATCTCATTTCATTGCACAAAAATCTCTGGCATACATATTATGGCAAACTTCATTTTCTAGATGATGAGACAGAAGCTTAAAGAAGTTAAGGAACTTCCCCCATGGGCACGCAACAGGAAAATAGCAGTCAGGATTCAAAGTTGGACTCTCTGACCCTCGAGCCTCCGACTTTAAAAACAGATTATTATTCTTAATGGATGGAATTAGAGTTTATAATACTGAGTGATCTTTCACAGAAACAAAGGCCTGAGCACCACATGTTCTCACTCATAAGTGGACCTTAAACAGCTACTGTAATACTATAAGAAAAGGATTAACAGTAGCAGAAAACTATGGGGGGGGACAGGGAGGTAGAATTAACGGTACTCGATATCTGCCTGGGGAAAGGGGGGCACACCTCATCAACAAGGGTACCTGTACAATGAATATTTGTATATCTAACCCTTAATTGTACCCCACAATTTTAAAATTTAAAAAAGCAAAAAAAAAAAAAAAAACACCCAACAGATTATATTTGTGTATAAATATTAGCAAGGAAAATGTAAGTGAATAACATGCCTTATTAAAGGTCCCCCATACTAAAGTGTTTATGTTTCAGGAAAACACACACATATACACAGGGTTTAATATGTATTCAGAGAAAAGAGTCTAGAAGCCTTTAACCTTTGCTATATTACTTCTTAACCTTTGACACAGTTAGTTTTACACCTCTACATATGGAAACACGGCCAGTCATACCACTATTCTAGACTTGCTATGCTCTGGCAATTTTGTAACATGTGTCCAAAACCTTGCAACTGTATATGCCATCTGATCTACCAATTCTACTTCTAGAAATTTATCTTAAAAAAAACAAACAAGCCGGGCTCAGCGGCTCAGCCTGTAATCCCGCACCTTGGAGGCTGAGGTGAGTGGATTGCCTGAGCCTGTGGGTTCGAGACCCGCCTGGGCAACTTGGCGAGACCTCATCTCTACAATAAATAAAAAAAATTAGCCGGGCGTGGTAGCGTGCGCCTGTAGTTCCAGCTACTTGGAAGGCTGAGGCGGAAGGATTGCCGGAGCCCAGCAGGTCGAGGCTGCGGTGGCCGGGAGCGGCCACTGCACTCCAGTCTGGGCGACAGAGTGAGACTCCAACTCAAAAAACAAAAAACAAAAAACAAAAAAAAACAAACAAGATGTCCAAATATCTAATTACAAGCATCAGAAGAAATCCAACCAATTGGGAATTGATAAGATTGATTTTGGTACATCCAGTCAATGGAATGCTATGCAGAGGTAAAGACTGATTATATTTGTGTATAAATATTAGCAAGAAAAATGTAAGTGAATAACATGCTTTATTGAAGGTCCCCATATTAAAGTATTTATGTAAAACACACACAGAAACACAGGATTTAATATATATTCAGAGAAAAGAGTCTAGAAAGAAATAAACCAAACATTAGTCATAATTCTTTTACTTGATAAAGGATTATAGGTGATTTTTATGTTATTTTCTTAGCTTTTTTATAAATAAATAGTAAAGAATTAACAAATGTTATTACTTTTTTTGAGTTGGAGTCTCACTCTGTCACCCAGGCTAGTGCAGTGGCATGCTCCCAGCCACCACAGCCCTGACCTGCTGGGCTCAGGTGATCCTTCTGCCTCAGTCTTCCAAGTAGCTGGAACTACAGGTACACGCTACCACACCCAGCTAATTTTTTTTTATTTATTGTAGAGACGAGGTCTCACCATGTTACCCAGGCTGATCTCGAACCCATGGGCTCAGGCAGTCCTCTCGCCTCAGCCTCCCAAAGTGCTGGGATTATAGGCTTGAGCCACCGTACCCGGCCAGACTTTTTTTTATTTTTGATTGTGGTCAAAAAACATATAACATGAAACTTACCATTTAGCCATTTCTAAGGGTATAGTTCAATAGTATTAAGTATATTCACATTCTTGTGTAAATGTTATTACTTTTCACAATGAGAAGTAAAGACAGCTTTCCTTCTTAAAAATACCACACTTGGGGCACACTTCATCAATAAGGGTACCTTATCTCAAACCAGGTGAAGTGGGGCCCAAAGTGATGTCCAAACTTTACTTGTACAATGACCATTTGTATAACTAACCCTGAATTGTACCCATCTTTAAAATAAAAAAAAAGAGAGAGAGAAGAAATGAAAAAAAACCACACTCCCTGGTCCTGAAATTAGAAATTGCACACAAACGTGCATACACACACACACACACACACACACACACACCATACTCAGTGCTTTGAAAAGGCAGTGTGACAGCCACAGGTGTTCCCACATGCAGGGACCTCTGTGCAGCATGCCCGTCATTCCCTGAGTAGCTAATGTAAAGCAATAGTTCAGGTGGGGCACTGGCCTTCCTGTTCACTCTTTGAGACTCTGGCCTACATCTGAGACTGTGACAGGCGCTATAATCTGTCACAGCAGGCAGGTGACATGCCAAAAAAGAACACTCCTCCACCACCCCACCCCAGTGAAAATCTACTCTTATTGTAAAAGAGTGTGATTCCGTCTCCAGTGGCAGCATGAACTGCAAGCTGCGCTGATAGGATGCCTTCTGTTTTCCAGATAATTGCTTATCAGCCCTATGGGAAGTCCGTGGATTGGTGGGCATTTGGAGTCCTGCTTTATGAGATGTTGGCTGGGCAGGTAATTGAATTTTAAGTGATCTGTAAGAAAAGTCCTCCCCCAACCCTATCCACATGGTTCCTTTGGAAGAATGCATCAGCTTGGTAACATCTCATAAGTCCAAACCTCTATGACTTTCTCAGCCTTGGGGCTATCCAAGTCTGTAGCCATTTATTTTTTACATCTTCTCCTTGAAAGCCCTGGCAGACCCCATTGAGGGGGCCTGCCAGTTTGGGGCAGCTTGGGGGAGGGTTCAGGCCCTTTTCCTCCCACCCTCCCCTGTCTCACAGGCACCCTTTGAAGGGGAGGATGAGGATGAACTCTTCCAGTCCATCATGGAGCACAATGTGGCATATCCCAAGTCCATGTCCAAGGAAGCTGTGGCCATCTGCAAGGGGGGTGAGTATGTCTCTTAAAGCTGTGGTCAGTACACTACATACAGGGGTGCAGGTTGTGCCCTGCACAGGGACACACCTTCATCAGCGGGGGACAGAGACTGAACTCCACTCCTTACTTCATTTGCCGATGGGAGAGCCCTGGCCTGGAGCTGCTACCTTACACAGGAAACAGAACTTTTTTTCTAATCTGCACAAAACTGTCCCAGAGGCCTACCTGCAATAGCATCTTGCTGCTGGCTGGGATCTAGCCTCTGGCCCAGCACAGAGAAATGCTTATTGAATGAATGAAGTAGGAGGCACAGAGACTCTGTGGAAGGAGCTGGAAGCCATGAGAAGGGGAACAAGAGGTCTCTGGCACAACTTTGGCTACCTTGCCCTGCTCTGCTGCGTAGGCATTTAGTTAACAGTAAGAATGTGTAACTTTTGTTCTAGGAAAAGAGCAGGCAGTATTGAGGTTAAGCGACCCTCTCGATAAGCAGACTCAAATTCAGTGTCCCCAGACCAACAAGCCCAAATGGCTAAAAGGGCATGCACATTTATATACCTGCAGCTTATGCAGATTGTACCTGTGAAGAATGCAGGACATGTGTTTACAGGTAAGGATTGCTTGTTATGCGTCTTGTATTGGGCCAGGACATGCTCACGGTGACCTGTGTGAGACCCTTAGAGATCAGTGGTCCTCACTTTGGAACTGTCAGGATGACCTGAAGTGCTTTTCAGAAAGCACATACCTCAGCCTCACCCCAGAGATTGAGTCTGGGCATCAGGATTTTTAATAAGGTCCCCCATATGACTCAAAAACCACTGCCTATAAACATCTTGTCCCAATGAAGTGTGAAAGCAAAGTTCAGAGACTTCCAGAGAGTATGGTTCAAGGATGATGCCTTTATAAATTATCTGCTCTTCTACCTACCAGTGGTACAGGTTAGAATATGGTAATGCCTCAACAGTGGGATTCTGCCTATGTATTTTGAATAAACCAGGGCTGCCATTCTTAGATGCTTGCAGATTTCCCATGCTTTACCCTGCCCTGCTCTTCCTGACCCCAGGCAGATGCCACATGAACTGGCTTGGCCAAAGGAAAGCTGTGAAACTCAGGCCAGTCTGAGGCTTGGCTGCATTTGGAATAGCTGGACCAACTTCTCAGCCTAAAAGCACCTCATCACACTGCCTAAATTCCCATTTTCAGTGAATCACCTAACTTTGTATCTCAGCTATAGCTACATAGGTTAAGATCTCACAGAAACAAAGATCTGAGTATCACATGTTCTCACTCATATAGTGAACCTTGAACATCCAATGTAATACTATAAGAAAATGACTGACAATGGTGGGAAACTATGAGGGGGGGAAGAGAGATGGGATTAACGGTAGTCAATATCTGTCTGGGGAGACACCTCTTTCAACAAGGGTGCGAAGCATATTTGTATACCTAACCCTTAGCTGTACCCCACAATATAATAATAAAAAATATTGATTATTAAAAAAAAAATGTAGTATCCCTTTCCTTTCTGTCACCTCAGTTCCCTCATTTGTCTCAAAATTTCTACCCTTACCCATGACTTCACCACCTTCTTTCTGCTTCTCACTCCCCAATTTACCTTTCCCTCAAATGCCAGCATCACATCCTCCATATTTCAAATGTAGCTATCCCATCACCTCAAACTAAGCATGTCAAAGTAAGCATGTCATCCCCCTCTCATCTCAACCTCCCTATTTTTATCTTAACTTGAACTCGTCCCTCTACTTCATCTCCTACCTCCACAAATCCATCCTTTCACATGTTTCTTCCTCACTATTTGCTATTGCAGGTATATTGGCCTAGACCAACTCTTCTTAAATGTTAACGTGCATACCACCTGGAGGGTTTGTTAAATACAGATCTTGAATCAGTAGGTGTGGCCTCCCATCACCTCACCTACTGGTCTTCTCTTCCTGTGTAGTCTCCTTCCACATTGTGTCGGGGTTGGCCTGCATGATGAAGAAAATAAAAACAGAAGTGATAGTGTATCATTTCTGAGATTAGATTATAAAAGACAAAAAAAAAGAGATGCAAATATTCTCGGGGAGATCACATGGGAATTAGTCTCAGTCCCTCACACCTTAACTGAATTGCTTGAAAGTGATTTCTTGAGGGCATGAGGAAGCAGAGGAAAAATAAGGAAGAGAGAGTGGAGACCCAGCGGTGTATGAGGAGCTTAAGTAAAACCCATAGGGGGGAAATATAGAGGGCACAGACTAAAGTCCGTGCAGACCATTGTAGACATTTTATTGAAGGGAGAGGGAGGTAGGGAGAGGAGGTCATACACTGAGTTTTAGTTTGTTTAATAACTGCCAATATGTAAAGATCAGGAGATTTCTCATAAGCATTCGGCTTCCCAATTTCTTTTGAAAAATCAGATCTTGCTATGTTGGCCTGTCATTCCTGCCAACCGTCAGTTAGCTGGATTGGAAACCACTGCCCTCTGTAAGTAGGGTGTACCATCTCTAATTTGCAGAAATCCCTATATGGCCCAGGTCCATCTGGGTTCAAATCCCCAGGCATTATTATATGAGCTCTGTGACCCCGTGGAAGTTGTTTGACCTGATCTGCAAATTGGGGATAATAATGGCACTCTATATTGGGTTCTTTGAGGATTCAATGAGTGAATACTGACTGGTAAGTCACTTAGAACAGAGCCTGGTATTCCAGACCCTTGGATGTTATTATTACTGTTACTAACACTGATATTACTATGTTATGCATTTGAGTTTGCATCCCCTGGTGGGGGAACGTTTCAAGTAGGGGTCTGTGGAGACCAAGAGACCCTTTGCAAATCTCGGCCCTTCCACTTCTGAGCTGCATGGTCTTAAGTAAGCTCTTTTGCATCGCCCAGCTTCTGATTTTTTATTTTTAAAAGTGGAATTATAGTACTTACCAAACAGGAGTTTTTGAGAACATGAAATGAGACAGCATAAGAGAAAGCTCCTTGCACGGTGTGGGCACATAGTAGGTGTTCAATACAGGCACAGGGTCTTCCCCTTCACAAGCCTGCCCTGCCTGGACAGCTGGGGGTTCTAAGTGGGTCATGGAGGAGAGAGGATTTTCCAGGTCAGCTGCCTTTAGCTTCAGCTCCAATTAGCAGTTTCCCTGGTAGAGCAGTTTCCTATTAATTCAGGACCCATAACCTTCAGGATTAACTGGGGTGACTTCTCTTAGTATTGGGTTTGAGGACCTTTTTGAGCTGAGTAGGCCGAGTCCAATGTGGGCTCTTTCTTCAAGGATGATGTTTCAAAGAAGGGTGATGCTCAAACGAAACAGCCAAATATTTCCTCCTAACCATGGGCCCCAGGGGATGAGTCTGGGAGGTGATCAGAGATTGGAACAGTGATTAAATCCAGCTGTCTAGATGGCTCCAGGCACCGCAGAGCAAAGTGCGGGAACTGGGCAGAGACTCCGAATTAGTGCTGGATGTTTCTGCAGTGGCTTGGCTTGGCTTCCTCCTGCTTAGACAGAAACTGAGCTAGGCTTTTGAAAACAGTTGCCTGTTCCATTGAAGAAGTGCCCTTTATATGGCCATCCCCTTAAAGGCCATATTTTCTACCATAAAAAATTAGTAAAACCTTACTCAGATTGCCATTCCCACTTTGAACAAGCTTGAAGCAGACAGAAGCCCACAGATTGGCCTCACATTAAAGTGAAAACCAGCAGAGACTGAGTAGCACAACACTACAAGAGCTCTGGACAGGCAGATCTCTTCACAGCTTGGCTCTGCTCCTTAGCTGTGTGACCTTAGACAAATTACTTTACTTCTCAGAACCCAGATGCTTTCTCTGAAAAATGGGGATATTAGTTGCTGAGACCTCAGGCTGCTGTTGTAAACATTAAAGAGTAATGGGTAAGGGGTGGGAAGCCTTTAGCACAGAGCCAGTACACATATCATGTTCTCAGTGCTCAGTACACAGAAGACATTATTGATATTATTATCAGTGCTAGCCAAGACCTCATCACCCATTCCTTCCTCTCATCTTGAATCTACATAAATGTCAAGGCTTGGCTCAAGTTGCTCGCCCTCCGTAAACCTTTCCCGACCAAGCCAGGCCACAACAATATCCCTGGGAAAACCACTTGTGACGTTCTCCCCCATGTCTCTTAAAAGCCCAAGTTTTGGAGCAAATCCGGTGGGTTCTGATGCCAACTCTTGCCGTCTCTGCCACTTTCTATCTCTGCAAGTCCTTGTAGTTGCTTAAGCTCTCTGAATGTCCATTGTCTTTTCATTCAAATGGGGAAAACAACATACCCATTTCATTGGGTTATTAAATACAGAAGTAGCTTAGAACCTAAGCACCCAGTTATTTTACTCCCGGAAACTAAAGCACATATGGCAAGTATGTACTTGTGTGTGTGGTCACAAATGATCACGTAAGCAGGAAACAGGCTAAGCTGAATGTCCAACACTGTAGGCGTGTGAATTTGGGGGTTTATCCTTTCCCCATAATCGGCAAGTCCCGGGCAAAATCTAAGGGTTCTGACATCATATGCTGCTTGATGTCGCATAAACTCTGGGAAGCTTTTGGACTTGTATTTTTTTTTCTCCTCTCTATCACCAACTCCTCCGTCTTTACTCTCTGTGCATTTGCTGAAGTCTTGAGATCAGAGATATTTTCATGCTGCTTTGGATTCATTTACAAGAGGAAGTCTGTCTGGATTCATCTCAGAGCACCTATTCATCTTGTTATTTAGCACCGGCTCAGAGACCCAAAGATGGAGGGTTTTGATAATTAAGTAATTTAAACGGAACACCAAAGAAACCTCAGCGGAGTTACATGTAATATGTGATACCAGGGAAATGAGCTGCGCTAGGTTTTGACTATTTAATGAGCTTTCAGAAAGTAATTACTTGAAACTTGGGTCCATTTGACTAATATTTTTTCTTCTGTGTTGTCATTTTTGCAAGTGCTTTACTGAGAAATGCAAATACTATCTGAGTTTGCCTTTGTCAAACTCCAGTTTTCTTGTGGTAGAAGAAGAGGAGTTTGAAGATATTGAAACTGTTCTCATTAAATGCACCAGTAATTACATAAAACTCATTCTTGAACCAAAATGGGTTGTGTGGCATTTCTAACTTGAAGTTCAGGGCCACATTCAGGCTTTGATTTGATTAACCATAAGGGATCACCCTCTAGGGTGAGTAGCAGCAGGCACTGTTTTCAGAGTCTCGGCTCAAAGTCCTGGCTGGGATTTATTGCTGGTATAAAAAGCAAAAAAATAAAAACTGAGTTGAGATTCCTTGTTGTGCTTTCTTTCCTAATTCATTGGAGTGATAATTTCTGAGCGTCTCACATTTCCTATTCTGAAACTCATTGAATTCAATGTTTTTCTTTTTCTTAAAGCTGATGACCAAACACCCGGGCAAACGTCTGGGCTGTGGGCCTGAAGGTGAACGTGATATCAAAGAGCACGCATTTTTCCGGTATATTGATTGGGAGAAACTTGAACGCAAAGAGATTCAGCCCCCATATAAGCCAAAAGCCGTAAGTAAACTGTTCTCTCTGACTGTTGAGTACTCATATACCATGTGTTCTTTTCTTGCCCACTGTGTGTGCTTTGAATGCTCTACTGAGGGGTAGTCGTCAGTGTGTCGACTTGAATATGTCTGTGTGTGCTCACATCTGTGCACAAAGTCAGTGGGTACAAAAACCAGAGATTTCCATTAACACAGCCTGGCCTCTCTAAATATGGGAAAGACAATTGATATTGAGCTTTTATCAATTCAATTATTGTAACTGTCTTAGCTGACAACTTTTTGGGAATGGTTCTTCAGTGAGCAGAGTTCAGCTCCATTTTTGGACTGTGATAAAGAATCTAATTTTGCCTACGTTCTTTCCTTGGTTCAACTGTGTCATTTTCTCTTCATACTGACATTGAAAAGGTCATGTTGTTTATCTCAACAGTATTTAAATTTAATTTGGAAACATACACTATGTCTGACTCAGTAAATAAGAGAGCAGTTCACCAGTCAGTTCCCACCCAAGGTGAAAACAGAATGAAGTTGAAGCTGACATGCTCTTGAACCATAGGCCACATGTAGATATGGCTTTGAGATAACTTCTATAAACAAGAATAAAAGTCTCATATTCCCTGTGCCCATGGGAGGATTTTCTATCCCCAAAGCTTCAGGAGGGAGTATTTGTCAGCATCAAGGAAGAGGAGTTTGCACCTGAATTAATCAAAACTGAGATTCTGCTGGGAGGATATTTCTTTGTTAAATTAAATAGCGGGCAGACCTGGTGACTCTATTATGGGCTGTAAAACTACCGACTGAGGCTGAAAAGTGCACATAAACATTGTCATTGAAACCTAATGTTGTAAGAGTCTCAGTGTTAAGATGAAGATGATAATGGTAGTTATTCTGATGCTAGCATTGTAACTGATTTCTTGAGTACTTATGTGCTTGGCACTGTATTATGGACTTCCCAGGTAGCATCTGATTAAATCCTCCTAACAGCCTGTGAATGAAGGTTCTATTATTTCATGTCATAGAGGAGGAAATGAAGGCTCAGAGAGATTAAGTGCTCTGTCCAAGGTCACTCAGCCAGCATGTGATAAAGTGAGGATCCAAAGCTTAGATAGTCTGACTATTGGAGGCCCACCAGAATGCCCGGGCCAAAGAGCATATAGTTTAAGAAAGTCTCCCAGTGAATCTTCCATTTCCCTAGAGCTGCACTGTCCCCTTACCTCAGGTGGTTAGAATCACAGCTCCACCCATGCTTAATGAATCCTGTTTCTCTCGGATGTCCCCTGGTCTTAAGAAGCCATGTTCAGCCGGGTGCGGTGACTCAAGCCTGTAATCCCAGCACTTGGAGAGGCCGAGGTAAAGGGATTGCCTGAGCTAACTCGTTCAAGAACAGCCTGGGCAACTTGGTGAGACCTCATCTCTACAATAAATAAATTTTAAAAAAATTAGCTGGGCGTGGTAGCACGTGCCTGTAGTTCCGGCTACTTGGAAGGCTGAGGCGGAAGGATTGCCTGAGCTCAGCAGGTCGACGCTAGGGTGGCCGTGAGCGTGCCCCTGCACTCCAGCCTGGACAACGGAATGAGACTCCAACTCAAAAAAAAAAAAAAGAAGTCATGTTCATTAGAGGCAGCTGGTTCCACTTTGTGGCCCTTCTCAATGCTACCAGCTAATATGTTGGCATCAAATCAGCCTCCCCAGAACAGCTACTAGAGCCTTACTCTGCAGAGCATCCTCCAGACATTTGCAGATACTGGCCTGTACCTTTTGACTTCCAGATTAAATTCCACCCTGCTTCCTCCTGCAAGCATGTCTCATATGACATCACTTCCAGGTACCTTCTGTTCCCCAGGACATTCACATCCATCTTAAAATATAGGCACAGCTGGGTGTGGTAGCTCACGCCTATAATCCCAGCACTTTAGGAGGCCAAGGCAGGAGGATTGCTTGAGCCCAGGAATTGAGACCAACATAGGCAACATA
Organism: Tarsius wallacei; assembly: GCA_963574415.1. Lineage (NCBI taxonomy): Eukaryota > Metazoa > Chordata > Mammalia > Primates > Tarsiidae > Tarsius > Tarsius wallacei. The sequence goes on along the minus strand of CAUYQG010038053.1, from coordinate 67,854 downwards.
GCAATACCTTATCTCTATAAAAAATAAAAAATTAGCTAGGCGTGGTGACATGTGCCTATAGTCCCAGCTACTTGGATGGTCGAGATGAAAGGATCACCTGAGCCCAGGAGGTCAAGGCTGTGATGAGCCATAATTGTGCTACTGCACTCTAGTCTGGATGACAGAGTGAGACCCTGATTCAAAAAAAAAATACACAGGATTGAGCAGCGAATTCCTAATAGTGTCTGATCCTCAGTGGATACAGTGAGTCAAACCATCTCTTAGTGAACCATCTCTAGGGCTGGTGAACTTGGACCAGTTTCCCTCTCTGATCCACTGTTTCATCATCTGTAATAACAGCGATGATAATAGTTTTGCCATCAGAGGATTGTTGTGATGCATAAAGCATTCAGTACGTGCCTGATATGTAATAGGCACTCAGGGAAAGTGGATCATTATTTTTGTTAGCAATGTCATTACATTAATTAATGTCTCAGGCACAGGGTCTTTGAGGAGCAGAAGAGTGTTGAGTTCTGCTGATGCTGTTCCTTAAGATAATGTTTGTATGTGCACTTGGGGTTGAAGAGGACCTGCATGTCACAGGCAGTATCACCACTTTTATTGACCCATTTGGAAAAAACTCAAAAGGTAACCTGGAAGAGAAGAGTGGGCTCTTCATTCAGGAAACTGGGAACTCAGAGGTGGGACTCATAACTCATTTGGTCTTAGGGGGGCTATTTATGATGTCACAGAATGTGAAACCCCCTCCTCATTTGACCAGAGGAAAGATGCAAGTCCTCCCTTCCCCACCAGCATGGAACCCAGTAGACATTTGGGGTTCCTTCTAGAGTTGTAGAGCGGTGGTTTTCAAAGTGTGATCCCTGGACCAGCAATAGCAACATCACCTGGGAACTTTAGGAACGAAGTTCTTAGGGGCTCCACACCAGACCTCCTGAGAAAAAATCCCTGGGGGTGGAGCCCAGCGTTCCGTGTTTAACAAGCTCTCCAGGTGACTTGAAGTGCTCTTGAGGCTGAGAATCACTGCTGTGTTTAGCATTAAGAGCTCAGGTAGACTGGGTGCGGTGGCTCACGACTATAATCCCAGCACTTTGGGAGGCCAAGATGAGAGGATTGCCTGACCAACCTGGGCAACTTGGTGAGCCCTCATCTCTACAATACATAAAAAAAAAAAATTAGCCAGGCGTGGTGGCACATGCCTGTAGTTCCAGTCACTTGGAAGGCTGAGGCAGAAGGATCGCCTGAGCCCAGCAGATGGAGGCTGCAGTGGCCGTGAGCATGCCACTGTCCTCCATCCTGGGCAACAGAGTGAGACTTTGACTCAAGGAAAACAAGAAAAAAAAAAGCTCAGGCAGGGAAGGTAGAGGTCAGAGGAGGTAGCAGAGAGAATCATCTCTTTAAATGGAAGATGCTTGTCCTCTTTCCAGTCAGGGCATGAAATGGTGGCTTCCAGAAGAGGTCACAGACTCAGATGCCTAACGAGGCCAGGCAGGTGTTGTGAATGAGGAAAGAGGGCTGGCTAGATGGAAGAGAGTGATGGGGACAGATGCAAACTGGAGAGCAGGTGCCAGGCTAACTGGCTCAGCTAGTGCTCACCTCGTGCTCACCTCCAGGTGGCCTGCCCTGCAGGATGCAGACTCCACAGGGCTCCATCTTCATGTTCATGAGAAAATCTCACCTTTTTAAATATATCAGCAACAAATTTTTAAAAAATTAAATGAAGTTCAGGGCAAATAAAACACATCCATGACCCATATTTGTCCCATGAACTGTCAGTTTGTAATCTCTGGAGTGGTGATGACTCAAAGTGAGGTTGACATTTAGCCAGTTCCTGTTAGTACTGATTATTTACAACCAGAGTGTATACTGACTGGTTAAAAAGTTTGAATATCCTGACAAGCAGTAATGAGTATAAGAGGTCTATCCCCATTCCTGGCTCATAGAAAGCACTCAGAAAAGATAGCTGTTGTTATCATTGATAATATAACGTGATTACAATAAATAGTAATTATTGGCCAGGCACAGTTACTCATGCCTGTAATCCTAGCATTTTGAGAGGCTGAGGCAGGAGGATCGCTTAAACCCAGGAGTTCAAGACCAGCCTGGGCAAGACCTCATCTCTACAAAAAAATGAAAAAGAAACAAGCCAGGCCTGGGGGCACATACCTATAGTCCCAGCTACTCAGGAGGCTGAGGTGAGAGGATCACCTGAACCCAGGAGGTGGAGACTGTGGTGAGCTGTGATCGTGCCACTGCACTCCAGCCTGGGCAACAGTGTCACCCCATATCAACAAGAACAACAACAAAACCAATAATTAGTAATTATCATCAAGATCCTTCAACTGTTCTGCATTTGATAAGATTTCCTGCTGGCCGATATCTTGAATTCCCTCATGTGGGTTTAACAGTGACTTTCACAGTACAAAGACTAGACTGGACCATATACTTCAAAATGTTCTGCCACCAACTCTGAGGGGAAGCAGGCCCTGCCTTTGAGCTCCTCAGATTGAATTAGAAGTAACAGTAAATGATACACCCATTTGATTCATCCTGACTTTTACATTGCAGATACAGGCCTTAGAGCCCCCACCTCCTCCCAGGATTTTACATATCTCCCCCCCCCCCCCGCCCCCTTATCTGCCTGCCCCTCCAGAAAGGCCCATGATGAGCATGTGCAAAGCTCCTGGTGCCCTGTGGGATGTGAAAAGGCATGCATGTATCCATCAGTGTTTCTGATTCATGCATGCTATTAAATAGAGTGTGGCGAGAGAAAAACAAGGAGCAATAATAGGATTATATTGAAACATCCGTGAAGGGTGCTATTATTGGAGGTTCATTAAAATAACTTTAAATGGGTTTTTTAAGTTGTTCTCAGTGCCATCTTTTATTGTGGCAAGGAGCTATTCACAGAGTATTGTTTGAAATTGAACTGAAATACACTAGCTTTGGTGTATTGTTGCAGGGTACAAGAGTAATTTTTAAAATTTGCGTCCGGTTGTGTCACTCTCTTGTCTAAAACTTCCCAGCTGGCTCTCTCCTGCCTCAGTGTAGTATCTATCGGCATATGTGACTTTTGAGGTCTTCCAATGCCAGACCTCTGTCCTCTCCCCAACTTTAGGTCCTGACTCCAAGAATCAGCATTCCTGGGCTGCTTTCAGTTCCTCAAATATGCAATGTCTTCTCTTGCCTGCTTCATCCATGCAGAACCATCCACTTGAGATTCCCAAAGTCCTTTCCCATACTCTGTTCCCTGTCTTCCTAGTGCCTTCCTCCCTCACTCATACCAGTCAGTAGAATGCCCCCCTCTCAGAGAAGCTCTTCTTGATTCCTGAGTAGGACCTGCGACTGTTCTATCAACAAACTCATCACATGTTGTTGTCATAACATGTTCAATATAGCATCTGCCTTTTTGACTAGGCTATAAGATTGTGACTTTCTCAGTGTCAAATCCCAGTGCCTAGTGTAAGGTTTAGCACACAATAGGTGTTCAAGAATTCTTAATGCATGAATGAATGAATGGCCATAAAACAGGATACTGTAATATACTGTGCAATGGAACATGAAGGGTCCTTTAGGAATATACATTAGAGAGCAGGGTGTTTTTCTTATGCACAGCAGGGTGGCTCAAATAAATTGGTTGTTGTATAAGTTACTACCATATTTTCCAAGGGCTATAATTTGGCTGCTGAATTGCCAACTGTCATGGCATCGTGTGGTTGCGTGGTATGTGTTGGGAAGTTATACTTGTAAAGGATCTATAAATGCCGTGCGTGGAATCGTTGGACTTTGGGTAGAGGAGACTGAAGATTCCTGCAGTCTAACCTTGCACAGTCCAGTCCAGTGCTATGGGTGCCATGATGTAAATTAGCAGGGTATCTTAAATTTTTAATGCACACACATGTGTCACCTGAGTTAAAATGCAGATTCTGATTCAGCCCGTCTGAATAGGGCCTGAGATTCTGCGTTTCTTACAAGCTTCCAGGTAATAGGATACTGCTGGATCGCAGGCCCCACTTTGTGTAGTAGGGACTTGGACATGGTGCTGTAGGGCACAGCAGGCCGGTGAATTGACTGGCAGGTCCTGTTATAATCAGTGTCGTATGTAGATCCTGTGTGGTGAGGGCGGTAGTGAAGGGGTGAATAAGGCTAAGTACAGAATCTTCTGGTGAAATGTGATTGAGGGCAAGCTGTCATGGGTTACATGTGGGGAAGGGAGTTGGTAGTTTGGGTACTTAAGGGCAGTGTATGTAGCTGAGCGCATGGTGTAGCAGTGGGTTGGGAATAATTGTGTGCTGGTTCTGTCCTCGATAGGGGTGTTGCCAGGTGCCGAGTCATTCATTCAGCAAATGAGTAGGTTAGGTACTGCTCTAAGTGCAGGGGACACACCAATAAAAATAATCCAACCCCTGCCCTCATGGAGTTTAAATTCTAAAGAGAGCAAGCAAAATAATAAACATAGAAACAAGTAAAATAGACCATGTATCAGAAGCTGATAAGCATTATGGAGGAAATCAAAGGGGGGGTGGAGACTGGGAGAGCTGGATCAGGGAGAGGTCAACTTTAAGTAGAGCGGGTGGAAAGCTTCACTGAGAAAATGACATTTCAGCAAATATAGGAAGATGGCGAGGGAGGGAGGGAGCCATGTATATATCTGGGTGGGAGGAGAGAGTGATTCAGGTGGTAGTAACAGGTGCCAAGACGCTGAGGTGGGAGCTTGCCTAGCACATTCAAGGGAGAGCAAAGAGTCCAGGTGGTTGAGCTGAGTGGGTGAAAGAGAGAGTAAAAGGGGGTGAGATCAGACTGTCCAGGGAGGGGCAGATGGCTCAGGCCACTGTAGCATCGTTGACTTTTACTGTAATTCATGAGCCAAGAATTAACATGTTCTGACTTTAGGTTTTAAAAGGATCACTCCGACTGCTATAGGGACAAGTGTGAAATCAGGGAGACTGGTTATAAGACTCTTGCAATAATCCAGACAAGAGATGGTAGAAACTTGGGCAGGATGGAGCTGTTTGAGACCCTCCAGGTTGTGCTCATTTGGGCATCTCCAACCCCTCCCCAGTTCCTGGCACCTTGTAGGCACTCAGTCATTGTCCCCCAGGGGCATGAAGGGTTGAGTGAACACGAGTCCCCTTAGACTGCCTGTGTAATTGCTCCTTGAGTATAAAACATGGTAACCAAGAGTTTGGTCCTCGTAGGAGTAGGATTAGCTAGTGAAATAGGTGGTCAAGAAAGCTTCTGTGGTCCCGAGTGTTGGCTTACAGGGCATAAAGCAGGTCATGATTGTGTCCTGGATTGTACTTCCTCTTGTCAATGTAAAAAATATGGCAGTATGGGAGGTTCCAGGTGCTGAGTGCTGTGACCAGGGTATTCCCTTGTGTCTGGCTGATCCAGCTCAGAATTTTGCTGTGCTCTCGTGGAAGGTGCATTGAGCATGTTTTTTTGCAGAATTTGTAGTACATGGTGCTATAATGATATGTTAGTGTAATGCTTAAGTTGAAATGCCTGATGGAGATTTTGATGGTGTTCATGTATTATCTTGAATGGCCTTAGCAAAGTCCTGCCACCCTTCTTCTGAAAGACTCCAGTATTGTCCATCTACCTAATGCAGGGTTCGCAGTGGAAACTAGGTGAGGCGCATGAGCCCAGGGCTCAAGGATCCAGCTGTCTAAGGAGATGACCCTTGGATCAGCTTACCCAGGAGCAGCATAGAAGCAGCGAGTGGATAAGGGAGAGAAAGCTAGGTGGGCTTCATAGGGTCCTGTAGTCTTAAGTGCTAGAATGTGTGCACAGTGATCTGCCCATTAGTAAGCATGGCTCTATTAGTCTTTATAACATGGTTAATCAGGTTGTCAATTTTTCTAAAATATGGCCAATCTGATGATCATGTGTTCTAAAATGCAATGCATCTGATTGTCGGTTCTCCCTGGGCAGGGGTTGAGGGATACAACTAGATGAGAAGTTGATGTTGAGAAGAGCCCCCTTTTCCTACCTCCTTGCATTGTCTCCTGAGCAGCCTTGTGGCCCTATCTAGATATGACCAGCGTATGTGTTCCCTCCTTCTTTCCATTCTAGCCTGTGCATCAGGCCTCACAGAATCCAAGTCCATCTATAAAATAACTTATTCAAATCATTTCTGCTCTTATTACCCTTTTTTTTTTTCAGTCAGAGTCTCTGTTGTCCAGGCTGGAGAGCAGTGGCACGATCACGGCTCACTGCAGCTTGGATCATCTTCCTGCTTTAGCCGCCCTAGTAGCTAGGACTACAGACATGTGCCACCTTGCCCAGCTAATTTTTTTTTTCTTTTTTTGAAAAACAAGGTCTTGCTATGTTGCCCAGGCTGGTCTCAAATTCTTGGGCTCAAGCAATCCTCCTGTCTTGGTCTCCCAAAGTGATGGGATTACAGGCATGAGCCACCGCACCCACTCTCATTACCCATTCTCATCTTCACTTTACAAAAGCCCAATAATTTTGAGGCATCTACACATTAGGAAAGTCTGGAAATCTTGCAAGCTATAAAAGCAAAGACCCTTCTCTCCCATTCTATGTTAGTATCATTTCCAAAATACTACATGGGTTATCTGATCACCCATGTCCTCTGAGAGTCTAAATGCTGAACTGCTTCAGAAACGAAATCATACTCACAGGACTAGGCTTCTTGGTGATTCTGTCATCTGAAAATATTGTTTATGTAGCTGAGGTCAAAAGCTTCAAGTACTGCTTTAATGAGCTGCAATTCTGTTCATGTGACATTCTGCTATAGAGCAATTGCCCTTTACACTGTATGAGTAAGTATCTCTGTGTGTGTGTCTGAACGTGTGTGTTTGATGTGCTGACATTTCTGAATCGAAGCCAGAAAGTATAACCTTTGTATGTTTGCTATTAAAACTCCAAATTCAAGGCTTAAGACAGTGATTTAACTTTTACTCAATATGGTTTATTTAAACATAAGACCTAGCTCCCCCAAAATAGCAAACACTCAAGAGAACAATATCTTTTGAAGATTGTGATTTGAAGTAATTCTCATAAAATCTTTACCATTCAAAGTTATTGGGAAAACGTTTGCATTTCTGTCTGTGCCAGGCACTGTGTTAAGTGCCTCCCATGCCATACCTCATTTAAAATCTCTCAACCCTGTAAGGTAGGGTTATTAACATATTACAGATGAGAGACTAGAGCTTGAAAAGGATAAGGCATTTGCTCAAAATCTAGCAATTAGAAGGTGCTGGAGGCAGGACTTGAACTCTGGACTCTGTACTGCCTAAGATCCTTTGAAAGATTATTAGAAGCACTTGCAGGCCCTGCTAAGGTTCATGGTTGCGTTAATGGGAGAGAGCCATGATAACGCCATTGAATGGTGTCTATTACATAATAGAAAGAGACTGAGTATTCATACAATTCAAATGACTTAAAATTTATTTTAAAATATTGCAACAAACAAGTAGCATATTCACACCTTTTATAATTCACCAGCAGGATTTTAAAAGATGCAAATCTTACTTGTTCCTTAAGGCTTTGATTTCAAGGCTGACAAAGACAGCAGGTACTGACTAACCTCTGGAAGAAGGGCATGACAACATTGAAATGAGGCATTTGAGATGGGCTTATTAAGGAGTAGACATTTTCCCACTTGGTTTTGGTTGTTCTTTTGGGGTATCCAGCATGTGGAGTTTGCAGAGATCCTATTAAAAATATTAGGCTACATTTATATACTGACTAACAAATAGCCAAGAGCCATTTGAGACACATAGTCTGTCCATCTATTTATCTCTCTATCTATCCACCCTTCCATGGAGAACCCATTTAAACTATACATCAAACCAGGCTCCCTTTAGGTAGTTGGAATTGGTAGGTTCCTGAGCCAAGTGAAATTCCTGAATCTTTTGCTATCTTAATTTGTTTTGTGTTGCTATAACAAAGGTACCACAGACTGGGTACTTTGTGAAGAAAAAGAATGCATTTCTCAGTTCTGGAGGCTGGGAAGTCCAAGGATGAGGAGCCCACATTTGGCAAGGACCTTCCTGTTACATCATCCCACAGTGGAAGGTAGAAGGCAGAAGGGCAAGAGAGAGAGAGCATGTGTGTGTACATACAGGGGGGATACAGAGGGAAAGGGGCCAAACTCATCCTTTTTACCAGGAATCCACTCCTGAGATAAGGACATTAAGCCCTCATGATCCATTACTTCTTGAAGGTCCCATCTCTCAACACTATTGCATGGGGGATTAAGTCTCCAACAAACCATAACACTTGCCAGGTACATGATTTTGAGCTGTCCCCTGTCAGAGAATTCAACTGTTTGAGTTGAAATGGCAGAAGATAAGGTCACATGCTAAAAGAGGACATGGAACTGTTAGGCTATGTCTGGCAATAACTACTGAAATATAATAGAAGTCAAGAACTGAAAGATTACCTTAGAAGTAGAGTTCACCCGCTCCATCTTATAGATAAGGAGACGAAGTCCTAGAGATTTGCCCAAATGACGTATGCATGGAATACAACAGAACCAAGTCAAGAAAACTGACACTCCACTTAATGGATGCAGGACTTCTATTATTATTGTTAGTGTGGTGATTATTATTATTATTATTTGAAAGAGGGTCTCACTCTGTCATCCAGGCTGGGGTGCAGTGGTGCAATCACTTCATTTTTACAAGAACCCCATGAAATAGGTGCTACCATGACCTCCCCTATACATATAAGGAAACAGGCTCAGAAAGGCTAAGTAACTTGCCCATGGTCACACACTTAGTAAGTCCAAGTGCCAATTTGATTTATTTGTTGTTGTTGTTTTTGGGTTTTGAGTCAGGGTCTTACAATGTTGCCCAGGCTGGAGAACAGTGGCAACATCATGGATCACCTCAGCCTCGACCTCTTAGGCTCAAGCGATCCTCCCGTGTAGCTGGGACTATAGGCATGTGAGTGCCACCATGCCTGGTTACTTTATTTTTATTCTTGTAGTGAAAAGGCCTCACTATGTTGTTCAGACTGATCTCAGACTCCTGGACTCAAGCAATCCTCCTGCCTCGGCCTCTCAAAATGTTAGGATTACAGGCATGAGCCACCGCACCTGACCAACCAATTTGATTTAAAGTCTAATTTCTTCACCTCCAAAGCCTGTATTCCTGGCACTATAATTTTGCTTCTTTCATCTACCAATCTCAGTTGCACCGATGTGGGATTTAAACTTGGTCCAATCACAAATTTAAATACTGTCCTGGGGGATGGGCTCTGTTGGGTGGATATTTGTTATACCCTGTGAGTGCCCATGGGTGGGTGGCCCTCGACTTCCTGGGCTCTATTGGGTGGATATGTGTTATGCCTGACTTCTTGAATTCTGTGAATGCTGCCCAGGTTGTAATGCTTATCACAGTACTTCAGAAAGCTATTGACCAAAGGATGGGAGAACTTGAGGAGATGAGAAAATAAACCCAGGGAGCCTGGGTCAAGCAAAAAGAATGTGGATTGAGAGTCAAACAGACTCAGGATTCAAACACCAGCCTCGCTGCTTAACTGTTGAGTAAAAATGGGCAAATAACTGGACCCCTCTGAGCCTTCACAAGGGCCTATCTCATCCAGGCTGTTAGCCTTCCCAATCAGTCCATCACTCAGTCCCCTAGACCTTCTCTTTTCTGAAGTTTCCTCTACTGAAGCTCCAGTAGTCCCATTGGTCTCAGCATCTCCTAAGTCATGGGGAAATTGAGACCTGTGAGTGCCCACGGGTGGGTGGCCCTCGACTTCCTGCCCCTCACTGTACCTGCATAGTCATCTCAGCCTCCTGGACCTGGTTCCACCTGTATCTCAGCAAAAGTTGTTCCCTCCCCTGGCTCATGTAAGACTTATTGTCCACCCCAACTCTGGACTCCATCCTCTCATCTTCTCGTGCACATCTCCCCTGTTTAGTCTGTGTCTACAGCTTCTCTCTGTACTAACCCTAAGCTCCTATGGTTGCAAATAAAACCTGATTCAAATGACTTTTAACCAAAAAAAAAATTAAATAGAATTTAAGTATTCCAATGTGCACCTATAATCCCAGCACTTTGGGAGGCTGAGGCAAGAGGATTGCTTGAGCCCAGTAGTTTGAGACCAGCCTACACAACATAGTGATACCTCGTCTCTACAAAAAAAAAAAAATCCGATGTGGATGAATCAAGGTCTCAAATAATGCCAACAGAATGATTTCTCCACATCCCTTGGGATTATTTTTCTGTGTTTACTTCATTTCTCATTCTCTGAAGGCTTTCTTGGGCACATAGCAACTCCCAACTTACATTCCATTATCTCTTCTACCAAAAAAGAGCTTTATTTTTTATAAATTCCCGGCAGCCTGGTACTCAATCTTACTGGAAGACTTTGAGTCATGTGTCCATCTCCAAAGGAATGACTGTGCCAGGAGGATGCAACATGCTGATTGACTGGGCCTAGAGCACCTGTCCCCTTGGCCAAGGGCTTGGATCTAACCCTGTCTAAACTAGACATCTTGAGAAAGGAGAATGAATGGGTCCTCCAAGAAAAATAAAGCTGCTATTACTAGAAGAAGAGTCAATGCCTGATGAGTGGGCAAAAGCAGCAACTGTCTGCTCTGACTCTATCCTGACCTTGTCTTTAGCACATAAAACTGCTATATCTTTTTTATCCTAAAGATCCTGTCCCTCAAACCTGGGATCCCTCCTTACAACTAATAGGGCTATTGCTCTATCTTACTTTCATTCAAACCTTTGAAAGAGTTGCTAGTGCTTGCTGTTTCCACTTGATGACACTTCATTCCATCCTCAGTTTGGTGCAATCTGACTTCTGTTCCCACCATTCTATTGACATTTCTCTCATTGAGTCATCAATGACCTGAAAACTGCCTCCTCTTATAGGCTTGTCTCATCTCTCTTGACCTCACCATATTGTTTGGTAGTTTGATCTTCTCTTTTTTAAACAAAATATGAAAAAATAAAATATTCAAGCAACATCAAAATCTACACAGTGAAATTAAGACTTCTCTCACTCTTAGCCCCTATCTAGGCTCCTTGGTTCTCCTTCCTAGAGCCACCCACTGTGACTAGGTTCTTGTGTGATCTTCTAGAGAGGACGTGTTCAAGCCCAGAAATAGTCCACATCACATATAAGCATGTTAGCATGCCATGTACAATTTCTGTACCTTGCTTTATTTTCTTCTATTTTGGAGATTGTTTCTTATCTGCACATCTAACGCTGCTTCATTCTTTTAATAGCTTCCTAGTTTCCTCTATGTGTGAGTATAGCTGTAGGATAAATTCAGAGTTCCTGTCTCCTTTTTAAGCCCCTCTTCTCCCTCATTTTTATGACACTGAGTGTCTTAGTCTGTTTTGCGCTGCTATAACAATACCTAGACTGGGTAATTTATAATGAACAGAAATTTACCTGGCTCATAGTTCTGGAGACTAGAAAGCCCAAGATCAAGGGGCTGTATTTGGTGAGGGCCTTCTTGCTGTGTCTTAATGTGGTTGAAGACATCACATGGCAAGAAAGAACATGAAAGTGGGCCAACTCACTTTTATAACAGATACATCCCCGAGATAATGACATTAATTCGTTCATAAGTGCAGAGCCGTCATGACCTAATAACTTCATCTCTCAGCACTTTTACATTGAGTCCTCATCTCCCAGCACTTTTACATTGAAGATTAAGTTTCCAGCACATGAACTTTGGGGGACACATTCAAACTATAGCACCCCTCTTGCTGATGCTCCTCCTTGTCTTCACAGCCACTCCTGGTGGAAATTCTGACTCTGAAGACTTCTACTCTGGTGCCAGTAGAATTTAAAGGGTCGAGGCCTGCCCATGGCACGTAAAGGGAAAGAAGCAGCTTATTTCTAGTTTGTTTACAAATGCAGTTCCTTAAAAATAACCACAAAATGCCCCCAAATGGCATATGGAAACAACTCAGAGTGGTGTGTGAACTGGTTTGAAATGTCTTTCCAAGGGAGCGAGGCTTGGGTGGAACTGGAAATATACCCCTTTTGCTCCTGGGCACAGATCTTTTTCTCACTTCCTCTAACTGGGAGTCTGAGGGTCTGACTTCATCTTGTAGCCCCCTCCCACGACTCACCAAGCTCCCTGGGAAGCTTCTTGTTTTGTGTCCTAAGTGGAAGGTCCTCATTATGTTTGTAGCTGGAGTGGGATATGCTGGGGTGGGGGTAGGGAATACAGTGCCTACAAGCCCTCTCTAGAATAGAGTGCAGCCACATTCATTAGACTCGCTCACGGGGTGGGACTGGGCCATTCAGCCCTTAGCAGCAGCTACCAGCTACCATGTCAAGTATTTGAAGTGCATTTTATCAGATCATCCTCACTGTGCCCTGTGAGGTAGGTCTGTATGACAATACCAGGAAATTTGAGCATAGAGAACTTAGCTAACATGCTTAAAGGTTGTATAACTGGGAGTTGATGGAGCCAGGATTGGTACCCAGGTCAACTTAACTTTTAAGTCCATGCCACACAATTGAACACATATTACGAGGCAGTAGGATACAGTGGAAAGCCCCTGGGCTTTGGAATTGAACAAATAGGCTCTGGATCTTGGGTGGATCGCCTACTTGACCCCTTGTGACCTGGAACAAATTGTTAACTTTTCAAATTACTGAGAGTTGAAGATAATCTTTTTCCTTTCTATCTCACAGCCTTGTGGGAATTAAAACTATAAAAACATAAGCAAATAGAAGGAATAATTACTATTTGAGAGCGAGTTTATTTGAAGCCAGCAATGTGGGTTTAGTATGAATGGTGAAAAATAGACAGGAAAAAAAATGATACTTTGTTGACATGAGAAGATGTTTAGAGTGTATTTCATCTAGTTTCTTTTTTAAAAACAGGCAAAAGAATAAAATCATGATTCCACATTTGCTTAAAGAATCAAAAGCATCTATCCATAGGACACAGACTAAGATGTTAACATAATGATATTGGAGTAGTGGGATTGCAAAGGGTTTTGTTTATTTTTCTTTGTGCTCTTTAATAGCTTGTTTCTGCAATAAATGTAGAAGACTGATAGAAAAGTCTGGATCGCTGGTCAGATCTGAGATCAAATCATGATCAGATATTTAAACTCTCCAAACCTGTTTTCTCATTGCACAGCAAGGACTTCCTAGAGCTTTGGGGGCATTAAAGGAGATAATGCTTGTAAATTACTTAGCACAGTATTTGGCTCATGGTAAACACTTAACATACCCTATTAATCATCCATTTGATAATACTGCCTGCCTGTACTGGATCTTGGAAATGCAGTGGTGAACAAAACAGATGGGACTTTGCTCCCGTGTAGTTTACGGTCTAGATGGGAATATCGACAATAAACAGAAAACCAAAGAAATGAACATGTAATTATAGGTTGAGACATGTCAGATATTTTATTTTTATGAAAGAAATGAACAAGACGCCCTGATAGAGAATAGCAGTGTGCTGGGTGGGGGAAGAATGGGTGATCTACTTTATTTGGAGGTGATCCGGAACAGCTTCTCTGAGGAGGTGGCATTTAAACTGAGATCTGGAGGAAAACAAAACATTGCATGTTATTTTTAAATGAAAATGTTAAAAAGCAAAACAAAACAAACTTGCTATCTATCAAACGCAAAAAACCCCCTCTCCTGCCGACTTCCTCCCTAAATAAACATAAGAGATAGAATATCCCCTGACTGTAAGGGGCCTTCATTATTAGCAGAAAAAAGGATACTTTAATCTTTCTTTTTTCTGCCAAAGGCTAGACCATGCTGAACATTGTCTGACTCTGCTTGGGAAAAAAGCCTTGGTCCACAAATGACTTTTTAAAATGATCAAATGTGTGTGCAGCTCCGTGTTCAGCTGGCTGATTCTCACTGGGCGGATCCCTCCTGTGTTCTGCTGTGGGGAACTGTAAGGCATAGAAATGACCCTAATTTCATTGAATGTGCATATTATTAAAAAAAAAAAAAAAGGCTCCTTTGTCTTTTTGCCTAGACTGTATGGCTTGGATGGCTTTTCACTGTGACTCTATTCTTGTTATCCTGAAAATGCCCGATGGAGATGGAGGCTGGGCAGGCAGGCCCCTGGGCCATTAGGCTCATGTTATCAAAGCCACAGGCAGCAAGGATGGGCCTTTATTCTCTTCAGCCCCTGGCCCTGCCTCTGCCTTCTTTTCACCTTCCTTTCTTCTCCAGGCTCTTTCCTTCCCTCCTCCAAAGAAATAATATGTTTCTCCTCAGGTCACACTCAACTTAGTTGTCACTTTCTCCAGATAATGTCCCTGGCCCTTCTTAGGTTACTTTCCTCTGTGCTCGATGGCAGTACCTGTCATACATGGTGGCCTGTGTGTGCCTCTGTCCCCTCCGCTAGACTGTAAGCTCCATGAGGACAAGTATAAGAACCTCTCTTACGTATCGTTGTATTTCCAGTGTCTGGCATGCTGCTAGCCAGAGGATGTGCAGGGCCCAAATAATAGCCTTCCTCATCATCCCAAAATACACATCAAGGCAGCCACTTGTCTTAGAGACATTTACTAAGATGAAGCAACTGCTGGTTGTAGCAATTTGGCTAAATATTCTCATTCTGTTTGTTACTATTTTTCCTCTTTTCTTTCATGGTAATAGGTTTCTCATTTAAAATAGCTTTCGTAGATTATTTTCTTACTACCAAATAATATTAACAATACCTGACTGTCAGTTAAATTTTCAAAAATACAATCAAGCATAAAGGAGAAAATTAAAACAATCTGTAACTCTTTTAATCTTCATAAGCATATATTTTAAATGCATGCAGATATTGCATATACATTGGTATATATAATTTATAGAATGGGAACATATTGTACACACTGTTAGTAATTATATATAACTGTGTCATTTAATATTCTTCTACATCTTTTTTTAATTTTTTAAAGTGTTTTGCATGGTAATACATCAAATGGATGTATCATTATTTATTTAACCGTTTTCCCTATTGGTTCATAGTAGATTCCAAATGTCTTTTTCTCTAACGATTCTTTCATGAACATCCTGTATCTTGATGAGGTAAACCCAGGAGTATAGCAGGGGTCAGGAAGGGGGAAGGAAGTGACGTTCTTCTGGAGACAGAAGGGACACATAGGAGAGAGCTGGGTGGAGGGGGAATAGGTAGAAGGCAAGTGCTCCCAGCGGAGGAGACAGCCTGTGCAAAGATTTGGAAGTGAGAAGATGCGTGAGTGTTCCAGGAACTGGAAATACTTCAGTACAGCTGGGGTGTGTCAGGGGCCAGGAGTGTGGCCAGTAAAAGGACTGTTGACCAGGTGACCAGGGACAAGTCCTGTAAGCAGTGTTAAGGAATGTGGGCCTTGGGCAATGGGGAGCCATTGCAGATAAGAGCAAAGAAATGACACAGCTTGGTCTGCATCTGTAAAAGATCCCTGTGGCTTCTGTGGCCAAGCCAACTCTGCATTCCACAGCTCTACTCTGTTATTAACACAATAAAACAGAAATTAGAAAAGAAAGCGTAGTAGCTCACACCTGTAATCCCCAGCACTTTGGGAGGCTGAGGTGGGAGGATTGCCTGAGACCAGCCTGGGCAACATAGTGCAACCTCATCTCTTAAAAAAATCAAAAAATTAGCCGGGTGTGTTGGTGCATGCCTGCAGTCTCGTTACTTGGGAGGAGGAGGCGGAAGGATCACCTGAGCCCAGGAGTTTGTGGTGAACCGTGATTGTGCTTGCACTTCAACCTGGGTGAAAGAGTGAGACCCCAACTCAGAGAGAGAGAGAGAGAGAGACAGAGAGAGAGAGAGAGAGACAGAGACAGAGACAGAGAGACAGAGACAGAGACAGACAGAGAGACTGATGTATGGGGGGGAGAGAAGGGGAGAGAGAAAAGAGAAGAGAAAGAAAGAGCTCATGTATAACAGCTCACAATAGGCTTTTAAAACAGTCTAGGTTCTTAAATTCAGGAGCGCAATTCAACAAGTCAAAATTCTGACTCCACTCCTCAACCCTGAAAGAGGTGCTTGTGGTTTCAATAACCTAGTCAGTTTCTGGCCCCCATCCCTGTTCCTGGAGCCCCATTGGGGTACCCTGATGACAAGGGGGGTTGGATTTTCTTTCTGCTGCCGGGTGAGGCTGAAGTATCTAGGCAAGACAAGCCAGAGAGGCAGGTGTGATATCTGCGGCATGTTTGTAATTAGATCGGAGGCACCCAGCGGCCCATTCTCCAAGGACACGGCAGGCGGGGAGCAGATCGGGCTGTGCCTCCCAAGGGCTGACGTCTCCATTTAGGGAGCGCTCCGGAAGCTAATGGGCAGTGACAGCTCCATTTGAAAAACACAGAAACACTTAACAGGGAGGCTGTGATCTGCCAGCCCCATAAGCTGCTTATTAGCAGGGAAATCACGCTCCCGCTGTATTGTGCCCCCTTGGTTAACCCCTGTTCTTGCATCTCCTCTGCGCTATCTCACTTAAAGATTTCATTGTTCTCCGAGGCAGTGGGGTGAGGGGGAGCTGAGGGGGGGAGGCTGTGGAGCTGCCAGAAGCTGTTTCACTGTCTCCCATCACAGCCTCTGGGGAGGCCCAGGCAAAGCAACAGCCTTCTGGTGTGGATGGGAAATTGATGGTTTTTAAAGAAAAATGGTCCCTGAAGACTCTCTGTCTCAGCTAATGTGCTTCCTATCCTGGCTGGCTTGGGTCTCAACACCCAGGCCAAAGAAGAATGCCGGCAAGTCTGCCTTCTCACCACACCAGCCATCCCTGCCCCACCCCCTTTTTCTCAACCCTAGCCATCATGCTGCTGCCCTGGCTGGAGGCAGCAGTCTCCTCCCTGCCTCATGTCCCTGCCAGCTGTCTAGCTCCCGCTCCTCTGCAGTCCTCCTACCACAGCTGAGGGGACTCGAGCGCCCTCGACATATCCTCTGGAATCTCACACTTGTCATCAATGAAACCAAGTATTCTATTTCCCCCAACAGATATGCTCTGCTCCTAGTGTTCCTCGCTTACTGGATAACTCAGGCCAAAAATCTTAGGGCCACCAACAGCACCTCTCTTCTTCTCAAACGCCATGTCCGATCCATCAGCAAATCTTGTCAACTCTAAATTGAAAATGGATGCCACATCCGAATGCATCTTTCCATCTCCCCCACAGTCACCTTCCTCCCTGCCCCCATCATCTCCACCTGGATTTCGGCAACAGCCTCCTACAGGTCTCACTGATTCCATCATTGACCCTCTGCCCATTCAGTCCATTCTATACACCACACCAGTGATCCT
This sequence comes from Tarsius wallacei, assembly GCA_963574415.1. Lineage (NCBI taxonomy): Eukaryota > Metazoa > Chordata > Mammalia > Primates > Tarsiidae > Tarsius > Tarsius wallacei. The sequence continues at coordinate 50,632 of CAUYQG010038053.1, read as the reverse complement.
GTCTTAACATAAGTCAGGGTTCAGAATTCTCCAGTGGCTTCTCATTGAGCTGAGGTGTAAATCTGCTGTCCTCACATGGCCAGCAAGGCCCATGGAGACTCCTCCTAGGCCTCTCTCCCTTGGTCTCTCTGCTCTGGTCACAGTGGTCTCATTGCTATTTGGTGACAACTAAGTGAGCTAAGTGAGCTCCTGTCCCAGGGCCTTTGCACCTGCAGTTTCCCCTGCCTGGAATTCTTTTCCTCCAGGCATCCATCAGTTCACTGAGATCTTACTCAAAGGTCATTTCCCCCAAGCTGACCATCTTATTGAAAATGGCATCCCTTCACTCCATCCTCTGACCTGGTTTTATTTTTCTTTACATCATGTATCTCCATCTGGCAATCAATTACACATTTACATTTTTGTCTGTTGCCTTTCTTCCATAGCAGCATGTAAGCTCTATGAGGCATGGTTTTGTTGTTGTTGTTGTTGTTTGTTTGTTTCTTTGTTTGTATCACTTACTACTAGCCCAGGACCTGGCACAGAGTAGATGCTCAATAAATATTTGTTGAATGAGAAAATGAATGCATGAATCCAGACAATAATCCTAGTCATACTGAGTTGACCTGAAGAGTCATCCTTTGGTGGGAATTTCCGCTAGTGGCCAGCAGGACAGACCCCAAGTCTTGATAATGTGGCTGAGGGTCGTGTCTCATTCTCTGAGACCTGAAGCCAAGCTATCAAGCCAGCTGAAACAATTTAACTTGTAATAACAAATTTGTTTCTGTAAGTCTGACATGAATCTTTTAAAAATTCAAGGCTGTTTCCTCAGTATTTAAAACTTAAATACCATGAAAATACCCTATCATAGGAAGCATATGCTGTCTGTAGGGATTTGGAGTAGAAAATGAGAACCAAATAATACTTGCACTGGTGACGTGTTGAGCACCTACTGGTGCCAGGCATTGTGCCAGTCATAAGCATTATCTCATTTTTATCCTTATATCACAATCCCTTATGACAGGAATTAGAATTGTCCCCGTTGTACAAAAGAGGAAATTGAGACTTTATGGAACTTGCCCAGAGCTACACAGCCAGTGGACAGCACTGTGCCAGGATTCTTTTGTTTTGTTTTGTTTTTGAGTTGAAGTCTCACTCTGTTGCCCAGGCTGTGGCATGCTCATGGCCACCTCAGGGTCGACCTGTTGGGCTCTGGCGATTTGTCCACCTCAGCCTTCCAACCTTCCAAGTAGTCAGAACTACAGGCACGCACTACCACACCCGGCTAATTTTTGATTTATTGTAGAGATGAGGTCTCACCAAGGTGCCCAGGCTGGTCTTGAACCTGCGGGCTCAGGCAATCCACTCGCCTCAGCTTCCCAAAGTGCTGGGATTATAGACTGAGCCACCGAGCCAGGCCTGTGCCAGGATGCTAATTCATGTCTGCATGCTACAGATTCCTGGGCTCACAGCTACCCAAATAAGAAGCGAGCAGGAGGCTGAGGTTTCTGGAAAGCAAAGTCCCTTGCATGCACATCCAATACCCCTGCTTCCCTTAATGATATAGCTTAGGAGAGGAGCTCCACTATTTGACTCTCTCAACATGCCTCTACTCTTCCAGAGATTGAAGTTCAATGGCAGCCCTGCATTTCTCATCAATATCCTCCCAAGTGCCAAATGCAGTAGCCCATTTTCAGCGACTCTCCTCCTTGACCTCTTGGAGATATTTCAATTATAACAATGCCCTTTCCTTGGATTTCTCTCAGTCCTTAGCTTGTCTGATGCTGGTCTCTTCTGGTTCTCCTTCTACCATCCTAAGAGAGTTTTAGGGATGACTTTATCATTGGCAAATGGGAACAAAATACCTACCTTGCAGGGCTGTACATGAATCGAAAAGGTCATGTATGCAAAAACACTCAGCAAATGTCTATTGCGTAGAAAGTGCTCAATGGTTTTTACTACTCTTATTACATTTTTCTGTATATTCAGGCCTTAGCTTTTTTTTCAAGACCCCTCTGCTGATCTTTAGAACCTGTACACTGACTCCCTCTGGCCCCTCAGAGTCGCCATGGTCAAAACAGAAACAGTCATATATCTGAATTCTCTCCCATGTTTTCTGTCTCAGTGGCTCATACAACCACATTCTCGGTCATTCAAACCAGGAACCTCATCTTCCCCATCCTTGACTCCCCCCTCCCAACCCTGCCCCACTCTCTCATTCGATCAGTCACCAGCCTATCCATTGTATTTGTACAAATGGAGCTAGGAACTGGGGCTCTGATGTCAGATGAACCTGGCTTACCTTGCAGCTTTATTCATTTGCTTAATGACCTTGAACAAATTACATAATCTCCTGGCCTCAGTTCCCTCTGCTATAAAATACGGTTGATAATAATTCCCACTTCATAGGGTCATTGGGAAGATTAAATATGGTAATGCAAGCAAAGAGCTTTCTAGGGTACATGGCATATAGCAAATTCATAAGTATTTGCTGTCATAATTATTATTACTACTATTATGCTATTAGTCATAGCTACTTTCTGTAGACACTATGTTTGAAACACTTAGAACTTTTGTGCAAATGGGTTTCACTGGTGAAGAACAAAGGACAAGGGACCCCAGATTTAGTGATTCGTCTCTTCTCATTAGGTGGGCATTAGCATGTGCACAGGTGCACACACATGTTATAGCTTTGCCTCAGACAGGGGCCTTTTCATACAGAAGGACCAGAAGGATAGGTGAGAATGGCACTGGTTTTCTCCCCAGACCCTGATTGCCTCACCAGACTCTGGTTTGTACTTCCTCCCACTACCCTCCTTCCTACCTGGAGAACCGACGGCTGAGTTTACCTCCTGGCACTTTGTACCTGCCGGTCAATGGCTGTTGCAGCTAACCAGGTTGCGTAGGCATTGCAGGCATCAAACCCGGGTTTTGCATTTGAGATCTTCCTCCATTGACTGGAGTTTATAAATTGTATTCTGTTGAGCTGGAAAGCATCTATTGCTCCTGATTGAGAGTCGGAGGACAGCACTTTGAGGGATCTGCTGCTATAAATACTAGGATCTCCCAGGTGACGTATAAATGGGTCATTACTTTGCATCTTGTACCATATGAAACATCTCAGGTACCTTAATCCCATCTTTTCCAACAGATGCGCTTGGCTGACTCCTTGGGGTGGGCTGGGGGAACATGCAACATGCCACTAGCCCCACCATCTCATGCCTTTACCATACATCTCCTGACTACACAGGAGGACACCAGGGGCAGCTCATGAGCTACAAAAACTGAAGGTCGGGAGTCCAAGGTCATGCACTAAAGGTCATGAGAATTTTGCATTTTATGTTGCTCTCATTTCTAATCATTGAAACAACCTCTTTGAGTTTCTGGAAAGGAAGGGATTGGAGAAACCACACCCAATTATGCTAGGTTCTGTTTTGTTTGGGCTTTCGTTTTGTTTTGTTTTTGTTTTTTTCCCACCCACCACAAGTTCTTTTCTTCCCCTCTCATAGTGTGGGCGAAATGCTGAAAACTTCGACCGATTTTTCACCCGCCATCCACCAGTCCTAACACCTCCCGACCAGGAAGTCATCAGGAATATTGACCAATCAGAATTCGAAGGATTTTCCTTTGTTAACTCTGAATTTTTAAAACCTGAAGTCAAGAGCTAAGTAGATGTGTAGATCTCCGTCCTTCATTTCTGTCATTCAAGCTCAACGGCTATTGTGGTGACATTTTTTTTTCATTGCCAAGTTGCATCCATGTTTGATTTTCTGATAAGACTAGAGTGACCGTGTTTCAGAACCCAAATGTCCTCAGGTAGTTTGGAGCATCTCTACGAGATGGGATTATGCAGATGGCATATGGAAAATGCAGCTGCATAATTAACACATTATCAAAGTCCTCTTAACAATTTATTTTCTGCAGCATGTCAGCTAAGTAGACCCAGTGGGGAGAGAAAATGCCTGCTTTCTTTCCCTCTTTTTCTGCACTGCCATTTTCACCCCCCCACCATCCAATCTAGATTCTTCCTACAAATGGATGGCTAATTGGATGTTAGCAGTATCCTCCCACTTCCGGGCCTGGCTTGTATCCGAGTGTATGGTTGCTTTGGCCTAGAGGAAGTCCCTCTATTCTACCTGTTCTGGAAGCATCAGGGCTTTGAAAAGAACATGTTCAAAATTTTAAAAAATAGCTTTTTTTAAACTTAAAGCTAAGAAGATTATCAAAGTTCTAAAATTCCAAGAATGTGTTTTTAGACAGTTTTAATCTAAAAGCACTTTGAGGGGTCAAAAGGCAACCAGCTTGGGTGCTATCTCGTTGTCGTAGTTTCTGGTAGTATATGTCTCTGATCACCCTCAACCTCAAACTACTCGAAAAGGGCATTTGGCACCACTGCCTGAAACAACACAGTCACTCTAGCAAGGTCCCAAGGGGCCATGGTTTTACATTACATTTCAAACTTTATTTGCTTTGGGATTTTATTTTTGTTGTTCAAATGAAAAAAAAAAAGTGACTCACTTTGTTACACATGCTTTAAAATATGTGTCCAAATGTTATTAACCACAATGACCTGCTTTGATTTAACCAAGACGGTGGCCGAGGGCCGTGGAGCCTAACAGACCCATGCCTGTGGGGATGGGGTTTGTCTAGGTTTGCTGCTGACTTTGGAAAGCTAAGTGCTCTGAGAAAGACACCATTTCTTGAAACAAAGACGGTTGTGTTCTTCCCTTTGATGTTGTTTTGCAAAATGTTTGTGGAAATGTTCATTTGTATCTGGATATTTGTTATGTGCCACTTTTCTTCTAGCATCAAGATACAATAAAAAAAAAAGAAGAAGAAATGTTATTTCAAGGAAAACTGCTCTTTTTGAAAAATGTGGACCCCAAAATATGGAAACAAAGTGGGGCCTGAGGAAGGAACTTGGGAGAAAGGAACTAAATCCAGAGCTTAATCCTGGCTCCAGTGTTCAGCCAGTCAGAGAGGCAGGGGCTGTGGACCGTTCAGGGACTCCTGGTGACAGGTAGTGGGGTGGGATGACCTGGTCAGAGCCTCCGATGATATTGGAGCCCAAAGCCCACATTCTCACCAGAGTCAAGTCTAGAGACCAGCTGGGAACATGAATGGGGCTCTTAATGTTCTTATCAAAGTCACCACTCCTACCAGCTTGGACTAAATATTCTTTCTAGCAAGCAGCTTAGTGAACTCCCCGAAGCCCAAGGAAACCCTTGGGTGGAAGAAATTTCATTTCTGTCTGAGCGGATTAAGACAGTAGGTGGACTCCTCCTCCTTGCCTACTGTGCCCTGCTATTCTCAGGCAGCCCTAAAGAGAATTCTTATCACAGTTCAAGTGATTTCCAGAAGTTTCTGAGAGACCATCAACAGAACTTTGAAAACTTGACAAATGTCCTTGAAGTAAGATTTCTCATCTTTAAGAAAACCGTGCTAAGGAGCTCCACTTAGGCAAAGTCCCCTGCAGTTCATCCCTCTCTCCCCTTTTATTGCTTCAGGTTTAGGGACCCTCCCTGCTGTTGCCATTGCGGTGGCAATCCTGGCCTAAGGTGAAAGTGGCAACCCTGGCCTAAGGTGAAGTCTTAGCTGACAAGCTTAGGAGGTTATAGAAGGAGGAAATCAGGGCAGAACCCCCTCACTTTATTGTTGGGGAAACTGGCATCTGGAGAGAGGAAGTAACTTACCCAAGGCCAATCTGCTGAGATACAAATCCAGGTCTCCTGACCCTCAGCACAGGGCTCTTTCTGCTCTGTGTACAACATGGTAGGTATCTCTAAGCCATGCCCACCAGCAGGCAGATTATCAGAGATCCTTCATCTGCTCCTTCATCTGGGTTGTGCTCTCACCTTGCTTGGATATACTCTCAGGAAGATAAAAATCATGGAGAAACATTGGGTCATTGACAACTGATCTGAGACAACTTGAAAGAACAATGTCGAATAGATAGATATAGAGAGATAGGTAGATAGATAGATAGATATTATATATATACATATATATATGTATATATATACTGCACTCCACATTTTCCAAATTCTTACCATTACTTTTCAAAAGTTTAATAGTTTGTAAAAATAGATACACAAGCCAGTCTCAGTTCCCCTAGCATGCCTTCCTGAGGGTTGGTCAGAGAAGCCTTCTGTGGAAAGTCAGAATTTCTGCCATTGCCTTTCCTATCTACATTTTCAGTGCAGAGGAGACCCAGAAACAGAGCTCATTTAAGAAAGGACAGGGCCATGGCCACAATGACCTTCTTGGGGGATTAAGAGCAGGTCAGTGGAATTAATAACCCTCCTTGGATGAGTGCTTTTATCTCATGTGGCTTCAGATGCTATCAACCCCAAGGGAGTTACCCAACAGAGAAGCTCATTCTCTCCCAACTTCCAGGGTAAAATCCGGGAGTATTTGCTATAGGGATCTGCCCACGGGACAAACCCCATAAAGGCAAGTCCTGTCTGGACCCTGTGGCTGGCTGAAGCATTAGTCATCACTAGCACCAGTGGGGAAGGGCATCCAAAGTTGGGGCTGATGGGAAGGGAAGCTTTGCTGGATGCCCACAGTCAGGGGAGGCCAGATTGGATTGATAAGGCCAGGGAAGATCTGAAAGTAGGCAGTTGCCTGTCTTCTAGCCCCAGATCTTCCTGCCTTCTAGCCATACACAGCCCTGGAGCTCTCAGACCTTAAAGGGGTCTAACACAGTTAAGTTCAGAGCCAGGGCTCAAAATAGACAGTGGCCCACTTAAGAGACACTTGGGATCATTGGGAATAAATTCCATTGATTTGCTTCAGAGTGAGTTCCCTGGCCCAGGGTGACTCTGGGTTGGAAAAAGTGAGGTGGCTTATCCTTAGTCAAGTCTTAATTCGTTGATTCTTTCATTCAACAAATAATAGCAAACCGCTTACTATGTGCTAGGTCCTATTCTTGACACTGGAAGTACAACACAGAAGAAACTGACAATGACTCTGTCCTTTCGTTAAGAAATACTGAATACACAAGACCATTTCTGAAAGCAATAAATGCAACAAAGACAATTAAAAGGACACCGAAGCATGACTTGTGGGGATTGGAAGAGAGATCACAGACAGTGTTAAAGGAAGAGGAGGCATTTAGCTTCACTCTGAACACAGGAAGTAACACATCAAGTGCCTGGGGGATGGAACCTCCCACAGGCCAGCACAGGCTAACAGCAGGCAGGACAAGGCAAAGCAGAGGGGGCGGGACATGGTGGGAGACAGCCCGCCATCTGCAAAACAGCTCCATCGGCATCTTCAGCCTGCTCCACTCTGTCCACACTCGCCCAAGTGTGCTCCTGGTACCCTGTTGCCCCCCTCACTTCCACATTCCCAGACAGACACTGAAAGAATAAATAGGAAACTTCATAGAGACATTTTACATACCTCATGGGAGAGGTCCAAAAGAGGCCATTCTTGTGAAAGGTGTTTTACAAAGGGAAATGAGCCCAGCAATGAGAGATCCTTATCAGTCAGTGCCCAGTAGAGGCTAAACCTAATCCCTGAGTGGTGACTGGCCAAAATCTAACAAGCCAATCATTCCTCAGTGACCACCCCTGTCTTTATCATTTGCCACAACTCTGGCTCCAGCCTAGCAACCTGTGTGGTACTAGTGAGTCCCAGGCATTATTCCTTGGTTGTCCTGTGATAAAACAGCCATTAGACTGTCTCTCTAGTCAGAGGGATGGGATGACGCACACTTAGCTGTGGTGTGGTCAGCCATGATGTGGTCTGCAATCTTGGGCAAGTCACTTTTCCTGCCTGTGCCTCAGTTTTCTCAAACATCAAGCAGTGGAGGCTGGGGACTCCAGTTCTACCACTCCAGGTGGGTGTGGTACAGGTGGGAAGAGATGCCAGACTGACAGGGACCCTGTAGTGATCAGAGCATCCTGCAGAAGATCTGTTGATGAACCCACACTCTGAAGTTCCCTGATAAAACTTGCTCCAAACTATAGTTAGTAAACTGGGGTTCATTTCTTCCCCACCTCCCTGCTTAAAAAAAAAAAAGAAGAAGAAAGAAAGAAATGCTAGACTTATTAAGAGGACCGGCTTGCTTTGTTTTGTACATGGGCTGCCCTTACAGACCTTCCTTTGAGTTTTGGGTTTTGTGTCTTACAGTGTGTTGGTTAGGTACATGCTATAAACATCTTTGGAGAGAACCCCTGACTGATGAAAACCCAATCTTAGTCTGTAGGTGGGTTTTTGAACCAACCATGGCAGCCCTCTCATGAAGCAGTGAACTGATTTCCCCACATGACCATTCTGCCTCCTTGGGAGCAGAGTAGATGTGCAGCAGTTCACCTTTTCCAAGAAAGAGGCCTCCCAGCCACAGGACTTGCTATTGAATGGTCTTCTCTAGGACACTCTACCTAATGATTAATTCTATAACATTAAGCATGTTAATAAGTAGTTTCCAATTCTATTCATCTCAAAGCCAAAGAAAATACACCTCTCTCTCTCTCTCTCTCTCTCTCTCTCTCTCTCTCTCACACACACACACACACACACACACACACACACACCCCACTTCATGGCAATCTTTAAAGAAATTCAATGACTTATTTCCTTTCTTAGAGCATTTCCACCAAGTTCTATCCTGAAGCCAACATACAATGTGCAATGAAAGCTAGTATGTGCAATGCAGCTGCTAGAACTTGTTGGCGCAGGACTCTTTCTGACTGTGCTCATGAGATGCCGTCAGCCTCCTGATAACTGGCATGTCTCGGTCCTGTTTCCTTCCTCTTATGCTGTGTTAATGTGTTTGCTTTCCGTTTGGCAGAGAGACAAGCGAGACACCTCCAACTTCGACAAAGAGTTCACCAGGCAGCCTGTGGAGCTGACTCCCACTGATAAACTCTTCATCATGAACTTGGACCAAAATGAATTTGCTGGCTTCTCTTATACTAACCCAGAGTTTGTCATTAATGTGTAGGTGAATGCAAGCTCCATTGTTGAGCCTGGGGTGTGAGACTTCAGGCCAAGTATATGTATCAATTCTAGTCTTCCAGGATTCATGGTGCATATGCTGGCATTCAACGTGTGGAGAGCTTGTCCTCGAGGGCTTTTCTTTGTATGTGTAGCTTGCTAGTTTGTTTTCTACATTTGAAAATGTTTAGTTTAGAATAAGAGCATTATCCAATTATAGAGATACAATTTTCCAAACTTCCAGAAACTCATCAAATGAACAGACGATATCAAAACTACTGTGTCTGAATCCAAAATGCTTCAGTATTTGTAATTTTTAAAGTCAGAAGCTGATGTTCCTGGTAAAAGTTTTTACAGTTATTCTACAATATCTTCTTTGAATGCTAAGCATGATTGGTATTTTTAAAAGTTGTGAGTAAGCTTTGCAGTTACTGTGAACTATTGTCTCTTGGAGGAAAATTTTTGTTTAAGAATTGATATGATTAAACTGAATTAATATATGCAAACTCTCTTGTTCACATGTCTGTTTTTAAATGGATTCTGTTACAGAGGTTACAAACTGAAGATCTGTATTTGTGGCCAGTAGATGCTTCATTTCTCTCACACAGAATTTCATTTAACTAAAATCACTGTCAACATTAAGACACGAGATGTTTTATATAAGCTTCTGGACTTTCAGATTCGCTTGGAAAAGAAAAACTAGAAGCACCAGGCCTATGTTTCCATGTGGAAATAATTCAGCAGAACTAAAAAATGACTGTCTCTTTTCGGAGCAGTGCATGTTCTCATTTCGCCATACTCTCCACTACCCGCTATTGTCTTATATTCTCCATACACCTTTCTTCCTGCAATAGCCATTTGAGATTGAGACCACTATCATTTGTGAGTCACGGATTTAATGACCTCAATATTTTCTTGTGACCATAATCAGAATATGTGCACAGTCATCCACTTTAAGTGGTTTGTATTTACTAAGTCCTCAAGCACAAAGTACACAACAGAGATTTTATTCCAGCCGTGACAGAAGTCAGTCAGTAGCCTGGTGTCAGTATAGAGAGAACACTTTTTTGTGGTCTATAAGGATGTTACTATTTGTAAAAATACTTAGCTTTTACTATTTTCTCCTAATTTAGCTTAGCATCTGCCAGAAAAAGGGGTGTGTGCACTTTTTTTCCAACAGCTATCCCTGTCCAGGGAAGCCCAAGAGAGGGGGAAAATATGGAAGACAGCTTCTAAACACTGGCAGGATAAGGAGCCCCTCTTATGGTATAGAGTGGTGCATACTGAATCACTGGGTGTCAGCCTGATGCCTTTGTCTCTGAACAAAGTCATGCTACTATTTTCCTTTAAAAAGATGTAGTAATTCGATCTGCAGCACTTGGCTTTGTCGCTGCTGAGGCTGGTGGGTAGCAGGGAAGAGCAAACCTGCCACACTAAGTACATTAGGACTCTCCACAGAGTTTATTCATCTCTTTCCTTCTGGAACAAGCCCCTGTAAATGAAGTATTGGGATGACACAGTGGATCCATTGATCCTACCTAGTGCATTTATCTCTGCAACATTTTAGAAACTCTGCCAGTTAAAATTGGCTGAAGCAACTTAAACTAACGAAGAAACTGTGTGTTCTATGCATCACAATCAGAAAACAAAAATACCTGGGTTTCTACAGATGTCTGATGATGTGTTCCATTTCAGATGGTATCACAGAAGAGCTTAATATTGCGGCTTCTCCCTCCCTCCCTCCTTCCCTCCTTCCCTCCTTCCCCCCTTCCCTCCCTCCCTCCCTCCTTCCCTCCTTCCCTCCTTCCCCCCTTCCCTCCCTCCCTTCCCCTTCCTTTCTCCCTACCCCTCTTTCTTTCTTTCTTTCTTTCTTTTTTCTTTCTCTTTCTTTCACAGGGTCTCACTCTGTCACCCAGGCTGGAGTGCAGTGGTGCAATCATAGCTCACTGCAGCCTCCAACTCCTGAGCTCAGGTGATTCTCCCACCTCAACCTCCCAAGTAGCTGGATCTACAGATGTATGCCACCATGCCTAGCTATTCTTTTTAGTTTTTTTCCTAGAGATTGGGATCTTGCTACGTTAGCCAGGCTGATCTCGAATTCCTGGCCTCGGTTAATTCTCTCACCTCAGCCTCCCAAAGTACTGGGATTGCAGGTGTGAACCACCATGCCCAACCCATTACTGCTTCCCACTCCTTCCCATCCCATGCCACCTTCTCATCCTTTCCCCCTGCTGGATATAAACCCATCTTTCTCCCCCTGCTGGATATAAACCCATCATGTTGCCAGGCATGGTGTGTCACACCTGTAATCCCAACATTTCGGGAGACCAATGTGGGAGGATTGCTTGAGCCCAGAAGTTCGAGATCAGCCAGGGCAACATAGCGAGACCACATCTCTACAAAAAAATTTTTAAAAATTAGCCCAGCTATATGGTGCATGCCCATAGTCCCAGCTACTCAGGAGGCTGAGGCAGAAGGATTGCCTGAGCCCAGAGAGTCAAGGCTACAGTGAGCCATGTTTTCCTGCACTCCAGCCTGGAAAACAGGGTGAAACGCTAACTCAAAAACATAAATAAGTACATAAATAAGTAAATAATGGGCACCTACTCTGAGCTAAGCACAGTTCTAGGTGCTGGGTTATGGAGACCAACAAGATAGTCCAAGGCTTTCTACTCACAAGGACAACAACATGGTTGCAGAAATCCTTGCCTCTCATTTTCCTAGGATCATGTCCCGTAAGAAAGAGTGGGAGCTCCTATAAAATTCCTGCAGCTTACTCTGATTGGCTCAGTCTAGTCACATGCACATTCCTGAGCCAAGTACTGTGTCTGGGTGGAGAGCGGAGGCAGGTGAGGTGCTTTGATTGGCCAAACCTGCCGTATTAGTTATCTAGTACTATGTAACAAATTACCCACAAGCTTTAAAACAGCAAACATTTATGACCTCTCAATGTCCGTGGGTCAGAAATCTGGGTATGGCTTAGCTGGTTTAAAGTCTCTCCTGCGGATTCAATCAGGTTTCGGCCAGTGTTGCAGTCACATATGAAGGTTCAACTGGAGGGAGGTGGGATTCACTTCCAAGCTGACTCACATGGTTATTGGCAGCCTCAGTTCCTCACCTCTTATGACTCTTTATAGGGCTGCATCTGCACATGGCAGTTGGCTTCCCCTAGAGCGAGTGAGTCAAGTGAGAGTGCCCAACTTGAAATTCACAGTCTTTTTGTAACCTAATCTCAGAAGTGGCATCCCTTCATGATGCTGTCTACTGTTGTTTAGAAGCAAGTCAATAAGTCCAGCCCACGCTCAAGGGGAAGGAATTACACAAGATGAGACTATTGGGAAGTGGGGGTCTTTGGGGACCATCTTAGAGGCTGTCTACTACAAGCAGCATGGGGTTCATCTCTGCAGCTAGGGGTGGAGTGCCCCCCAAAAACACTGGAACTGGAAGGGGTGATAGATGGTTCTCTGAATAACAATTCAAAGTTATCCTTGGAACAAAGAGGATGTATGCTTGGGAGAAAAACCACAGTGGTGGATTCTCTGTAGATTGGTATTTTGGGCTACTCAAAAGATTCTTTGGGACTAGTCAAGTATGGGAAACCAGTCAACATTAAAAAATAATTAAAGGAGTGATTCACCTGACATTACGTTGGTCACAGAGGTCCCCATTGGTTCACAGCCAAGCTCACTACCAAGAAGGAGGGCCTGAATAGACCTTCTAATGAGTCATGGTCCTTTGCCTTCAGGGACTCAAAATCTATCAAGAAGATGACTTGGTAGAAACATGCACATGATGTAAGCATATATCAGTTATCTAATACCAAGTACAAGCCACCTCAAACCTTAATGACTTTTTAAAAAATTCACAACCATTTGTTTAGCACACAATCATGGCTTTTCTAGTCTAGCCACCCCAGCTTATCTCTGGTGGACTCCCCTGTGTATCTTTAGCCAGAAGATCAGCTGATGACTAGAGCATTAAAGAAATGAGATAGATGGGAAGGAAATGGCCAGGAATATACTGGACTTCCCCATGGTCAGACTCTTTAATCTCAATATACAAAGACCTGATATCAGAGTTTAGGCTTGTCAATTGGATAACCAGAGCAAACTTGAGAGCTGATGATATAAGCTCTTCAAATCAATGAGGACAAACTTCTCAAATCCTCAGATTGTCTTCCTGCCGTGGTTCTTTTTCTAACCTCACATGCAAGTTAACATGTTGTTGAAATCAGGAAGGAATGCAAAGCAAGATAAATGGGAAACAAATCTGGGACACCCCATTCAGTGCCATCTATCAATATCTGGCTCTAAATGCCTGAAAGCCAAATATCTTAGGTCCTATATCTTTGCTTGTTTTGATGTGCAACTGCCTTGACCCACACACAATTCTGCTGCTCATCACTTCCTATACAAGCAATTCCAAAAGTGAAACCTGATTTCCAGAAACAACAGTGGTTTGAACTCCAAAGACCTTGCCCAATGAATGCACCACACTCCATCCACTATGGATTTTTGTCCCATAAATGCTAGTCTCTTCGGCATATGGCCTCCCCAAAATAGGGCAGATGTCAGGATGAGATTAAAATGGCATTTGGACAAGAGATGCAAGGACGTTTAATTATGTTTTCAACCAGTGACGACTCTTCACAAAGTCCAAGAGAGAAATAAACGCATATAGGACAATGTCTGGCAAATGAAAAGTTTATTACAACTTGAAGACTTAGCTGCATATTCCAATATGGGAGCCCAACCCTAAGGTGGGCTGGATTGCATAGAGAACTCCTAGATATCATGTGGGTTGTATTAGTTATCTATGGCTTGTATCGAATCACCTCAAATTTTAGAAGAAAAAAACACACATTTATTATCTCACAGTTTCTGTGGGTCAGGAGTTTGGGCACAGCATAACTGGGTCCTCCATTTTAGAATTTCTCGTAAGCTACAATTAAGGTATTGTCTGGGGCTGTGGTCTTATCTGAAAGTTCAACTAGGGAAGAATCTATTTCTAACTCACTCATGTGGTTGTTGCCAGGATTCAGTTCCTTGTGAGCTATTGAACTGAAGGGCTTCAATTTCTCACTGGTTCTTGGCAAGAGGCTGCTCTCAGTTCATTACCATGTGGGCCTTTCCAAAATGCCAGCTTGCTTCATCAAAGTATACAAGCTAATAGGACAATATGAAAATACTAGTAAGATGGAAGTTCCATTCGTCTGTAACCTAATCACAGAAGTGATATTATATCCTTTTTACTGTCTTCTTTTCATTATAAGCAAGCCACTAAGTTCAGCCTACATTCAAAGGAAAGAAACCACACAAGGGCATTGTAGTGTATGCATATGTATATATGATATTGGATTTTGTCCACAGCTTCTGCCTCATAATTCCCATATCTTTTATTACAGTATTTCGTTATAATGTTGGATGCTTTAGGCCTCAGTCAAAAGAATTCTCTTTGACTTTCTCTTGCCCTCCTTTCACCTTCCCCAATTCAGGTCTCTAATCTTCCCCCAAATTTTGACTGTGGGTCATACGACACTCATTCCAGAAAGGATCCTGCCCCAAACCATGAGGAAAGCAATGCTGATGAAACGAAGCTTCCATAAAAACCCAAAAGGCCAGAGTTCAGAAAGTTTCCAGACAGCTGAACACATGGAAGTTCCTGGTGTGCCCAAGAAGGGCATGGAAACTAACCACCCCTTCCCACACACCTCACCCTGTGTATTTCTTTACTTGTATTCTTTGTAATGCCCTTTATAATAAACCAGTAAATACAAGTGTCTCCAGACAGGCTCGGTGGCTCAGCCTATAATCCCAGCACTTTGGGAGGCCAAGGCAAGTGGATTGCCTGAGCCCACGGGTTTGAGACCAACCCGGGCAATTTGGCAAGACCTCATCTCTACAATAAATAAATTTTTTAAAAAATTAACCAGGCGTGGTAGTGCATGCCTGTTGTTCCAGCTACTTGGAAGGTTGGGGCAGAAGTATTGCTGGAGCCCAGCAGGTTGACGCTGGGGTGGCCATGAGCGTGCCACTGCACTCCAGCCTGGGCGACGGAGTGAGACTCCAACTCAAAAAATAATAATAGTAATAATAATAATATAAGTGTCTCCATGAGTTTTGTGAGCTGCTCTAGCAAATTAATCAAATTCAAAAAGGGAGTCATGGGAACCCCAGCTTGAAGCCAGTCAGTCATAAGTTCCAAAGGCCCAGGCTTGGTGTGGCTGGGGACAGTCTTGTGGGACTTGAATTAGAGAACCCAGCTGGAGTCTACTGCTTGTTGGTAGGGAGAAACCTCCACACATTTGGTCACAGAAATCTTCCATGTTGATTGTTTGAGTTTTCTTAAACAGGCCTCCATAGGCAAGGCTGAGATGATTAGGAGCCATGTCAGAAGCTGCCTGCCACATAATATGGGCTGGAGTCGAGGAGGGTGGAAGTGGCAAGAGGAAGCCAACACAGTCTCCAAGGGATTCTCACTAAACATAGGACAAAGTTAAATTTCTCAGCGAGGTCTATAGCTGCTTACATGATCAGTTCTTTGACTTCCATTTTGGAAGGAAGCTTCTGTCACCTGGCCCAGTGCTTATCATTCTTCAGCCACATGGTTCTATTTTCTGTTCCTTGACAGACCAATAAAGGTGCTCCAATACTAAGTGTGTGTCCAATAAATGTGCTCAATCTTGACCAACTAGATCAGCCCTCCTTTTTAGAGGTAAAGTGGAGGTAGAGAGAGGAGACTATAATCATTTCTTCTCTGCTTGGGAGTTTCTGAGCTGGTGCTGGTGATGAGGCTGACACAATCCAGATTAAAAAGATTTTTTGGACCTAGAGATTTGAGCCCCTTCTGAGCAGAACAAAATTAGTATTTCCTTAAGCTCACAAGATTTAAGCATCGTTGGTCTCAAAACAGGGGAATTTTCTTGAACCCCTAAAACATGAGCAACATGAGATTCACATCTCTGCCTGGGTTAAGCAACAAAAGCAAAAGGAAATTTTAGTTGAGGAACTTGAGGCTATTTGATGATCAAGATCATCCTCAGGAATTCCTACTCGTTTTGAGTTGACAGAGCACAGCAGAGGACTTCCAGGGGAAGTGGGTGAGCAAGGAGGGAATATCTGAGGAGTATGTGAAAGGGGAGGAGACTCTGACTGAAGAGAGAAACAAGCAGAAATGACCTCCAAATTTCATCCTCTATCGCCTTGAAGCTCAAACCTGGGCTTAAGGGTGATTTGTTTGTTGTTGATATACTATAAGGGCCGAACCTGTGTCTGGTCGCTCACGCCTACAGAGAGAAATTATTAGACATGAAAGATATATTTCATTCATTCATTCAAGTCTCTCTTTAGGACCAGTGACTGTTCCAGATAGGAACAAAACTGGGGCCCTTTTTCATGCAGCACGTGTTCTCGGAGGGACACACATCGAAGACAGTGAATAACATGATCACAGATGGTAGCACAAGGTATAAAGAAAACAAAGCAGGATGGTGAAGTGGAGGCTAGCAGGGGTTGTCATGAACAGCTAGGTTGACAGCTATCTAACACAAATGGTCAAGAAAGGCCTCTTTGACAAGGTGGCCGTCGAGGGTACAGCAAGGCCCAGAACGTAAGGGCTGGCCTATCAAGGAACAGAAAGTAGAACCATGTGGCTGAAGAATGCTAAGCAATGGGCCAAGTGGTAGAAGATTTTTTCCAGTGAGGAAGTCAGGGGCCTGACCATGAAGGCAAGGTAGACCCTGCTGAGAAGCTTGACTTTGTTCTAAGTTCAATGAGAATCCCTCGGAGGCTGTATTAGCTTCCTGTTGCTGTTGTAACAAATCCCCACATACTTCATGGCTTAAAACAATACAGATGTATTATCTTACAGTTCTGGAGGTCAGAAGCCTGCAAACAGTCTCATTGGACTAAAATCAAGGGTTGGTTCTTTTTGAAGGCTCTAGAGGAGGATTAGTTTCATTTTCTTTCCCAGCTTCCTGAGGCCGCCGGTGTTCCTTTGTTCACGGCCCCCTTTCATCTCCAAAGCACATCCCTGCAATATCTGCTTATGCTTTTGCCTCCTTGTCTGTCTCTGACCCTCCTGGCATCCCTTGTGGTAACACTGGCCCACTGAGATAATCCAGGATAGTCTCCCCACCTCAGAACCTTAACACAAAGTCTCTTTTACCCTGGAAGGTAGCATATTCACAGGTGTCAGGGATTAGGATGTGGAGGTGTTTGGGGAGGATTTATTCTGTCTCCCCACAGAGACTTCAAGCCAAGGATTGCCATGATCTTATTTGTATTAAAGAACGTGGTCTGTAGGGTAAGAGGGAAAACAGAAAGCTCAGTGGAGGCCACTGCAGTAGTGCAGGGGGAGACAAGGTGCAACTGACCTTGACCACAGCCATCCTTGTGGAGATGAGAGGAAAAAAACCACAGAGCAGGCAGGTGACTGATTCAGACCAACCCAGCCAAACTGGTTTTACTGACTTCAATCCTAGTGCTCTTTCCACCATCCTAGCTTCATCTCTCTGGAGAGCATCAGTGTCTGTGTGTGGCTTTTCTGAAGGGAAGAGGCCTGGCCTGGAAGGGAGGATATGCTAGACAAGATCAGGTCTTCAACAGTAGGGAAAGCCTGGTGTAGTTAGCTGAATAACGGCCACCCAAAGATGTCTAGTACTAACCCTGGAATTTGCAAATGTTACCTTATTTGGGAAAAAAGGTCTTTGCAGAAGTAATTAAATTGAGGATTTTGGGATGAAGAGATTACCTTGGATTATCAGGATGGGCCCTAATGCCATCAAAAGTATCTTTATAAGTGAGAGGCAAAGAGAGAACACAGAGACACAGAGGAGAAGGCGATGACAAGATGAAGCAGAGGGAGATGCAGCCACCAGCCAAGGGATGTGACAGCCACCAGAAGCTGGAAGACACATGAAATGCATTCTCCCCTAGAGCCTCCAGAGAGAACATGGCCCTGCCAATGCCTTGATTTCATACTTCTGGCTCCCAGAACAGAGAGAGAACACTTGTCTGTTGTTTAAGGCTACCTGATTTGTGGTCATTGTTACAGCAGCCCTAGGAAACGAACACAATTTGGTGTGGATCAGATCATAGCCTAGCATCTGACCTAACTGCTGTGCAGTTGACCAAGCTGGGATTCCGAAATCAAGCCCTTCAATACTGAGACACCACCAGGAAAGTGCAATCAGGGATGAATCCTTATCCAGTTGTTACAGGAATAAGATGAGAAGAAACTACAAGACCACTCTGACAGCCAGAGGATCCTGGAGCCTCTAATTTTCCCTTTCCCATGGGCTCTGCCTCCATCACTTGGATTAAAGGGCAAGGACCCTGTCTCTGTGGGTGCAGCCCTCCTGTGGGGTCCCTGAAGACAGCCGTTGCCTTGTGTGGTTCAGTCCTGGGGACAACTCGCCTCCCCCTCGCAATACACCCACCTGGGGTTGGCTCAAACTCCTTTTTGTCTGATGCTGCAGAGAACGGTGGAAAGCTACAGAGAATGGACAAAACTCACAGACCATCTGTTCATCTTCTGTGTTTTGTGAATTTATTTTCAAATGTTAAGCATTTGATAGCAGTCGTCAGGCATCATCTCAAAACCTACCATTTGGGTAAAGACATTCTCTTATAAATCTATGAGAATCACTCATAGATCAGTGATGCTCCAGGGTTTGGAATAGGGGATGAGTTGTATTTTGAAACATCTTCAAATATTATCATATAATTTTATAATCGGAAAAGGAAAATAAGACGTCTTGTTTCTAGAATACAGACTTTAGGAAGGACAGCTTAACAAAATCTTGCTAGAAGAGCTGTGTGGAAAATAGAGGAATTTCTTAACCAAGAAAGAGTCAAGTCTCTAGGGGTGGGGGCTTAGTGGAATCTTCTGGCCCATGGTAAGATTTTTATATTTTTCAAGAAAGGGCATGGGATATTTATCTAACTAGATAGATAGGTAGATAGTTGGGTCAGACACTTGATATTCATTCTATCTATCTATCTATCTATCTATCTATCTATCTATCTATCATCTACCTACCTACCTACTTACCTATCTACCTACCTATTTATCTAGAGAGAACAAAAAAAACACCGTTAGTATAGGGATGTGTCACCTTGACTCGATTTTCAGCATGATTGGAAAGTGAGTACCATTGACAGTTGACAGTCATCTAGAAAGGGATGTGTCAGTGGCTGTCAAGGATAAGCAGAATGTACCAGCTTCTGGGGATCGATTTGTCCTCTGTGTCCTGTCACTCAGGGACTGAACTGGGGAAGCTCCAGGTTAGGAAAAGACCCCCACTCCAAGGTCAATGACTTCCAGCAGGACCTTCTGTTCTGGGTAGAACTATCCTTTGTGCATCAGAGATGAGTCTGGGGATGCTGAGGGCAATGGGGAAACTGGCAGCCAATTTCCTAAATCATGACATGACACACTCACAATGGAGCCCTCCTGGCCAACATGATGATGAGAACTGAAGATGGATACCCTGAATGTGTTCCTGCTTTATTCACACCACTACACAAAACTTTACCCAGTTAGGAGCAAAGGGGCTACTCCAGAGTACAGTGTAGTGGTAAGAGCCCAGAGTTGGAGCCAGAGTGTGCTACTCTCAGCTTTGCCTCATGTCAGTGGTATAGCCTTAGATGGCTACTTAGCCCTTCCATGTCTTCTCGTCCTTAAAATGGGACAATAATAATACTTCTCCTTTAGGACTGTTGTAAAGATTGATTGAGATAGTGCCTGAAACATGGTTTGTTCTGTGTATATGTTAGGTATTATTTCAGGAGCCATGAAGTGAAGGCAAATGCATAAAGCATTCCAGGAATGGAAAAATGGGAGTGTTGTGAACCAGGTGTTCTTGACCTAGAGAGTATGTGTCCTGTCTCCAGTGAGCAGCCACTGCAGTGTTCCCTCCATGGGACAGCCTGCAAGAATGCAGCACAAAGCCATCTTTTCCCATGCCTCAAGAAAGGATGAAAAGCCATATTTTTATATGAAATTTCCTGATTTTAAAATATGGGCCATTAGCCAGGCACCTCTAGTCCCAGCTAGTCAGGAGGCTGGGAAGATCATTTGAGCCCAGGAGTTCAAAACTAGCCTGGACAGCATAGCAAGACCCCATCTCTTAAAAATATACTTATATATGTATAAATTTATAGACACACACACACACACACACACACACACACACACACACACACATATATATGCCACTAATTCTAATTTTTGGAAACCCTAGGCTGTACAAATAAAATATGTCTATTGGACATATCTGTCAGGTAGTCTACAAGCTTGAAGCCTCTAATGTACAAGATCATTTGACATATGTTTTCAGCTCTTTTAAGGTAATTCTAAGGGTATAAGTGGGGCATTTCGTTCGCAGGATATAATAACTAGACATTATTATTTATAATATAATTTATAACATAACAATATTATATATTGTAATAATTATATAATAATGTGTCAAGCCCTAATCTTGAGGCTTTGCCATAATAACAAAACCCTATTCTTCAAGTTTTGCTGTTAATCTTCACAACAACCTATAAGGTATGTACTATTACTTTTGTCATTTTACGGTTGAGGATACTGAAGCACAACAAAGTTAAATAACTTTCTCAAGATAAAGCAGCAGGTGGTGGAGCCAGACTTTGAAAGCAGAAAAAAATTATTATGAATCAATTTTCCAAAAAAATTGAAAACAACAAAATATTGCCATGACCAGAACTGCCACCAAAATGGGCATTCTTAAGGATGTACCTTGCTGTATGATGTTGGGATTAGCAGGACCAGGGTAGAACTCAAGCAATCAGAACTCATCAAAGCCTGGTCATGCACACAGAGTGGCTTGTGTCCATCAGAAGTCAGTCTTGGCCACTGAACAGATTTATAGTTGACGTGGTACTGTGCTAAGCACGAAGATGATGGCTAACCCTTACCATGTGCTACTCATTGTTCTAAATGCTCTGTGAATACTAATGGACTTAACCCTAATGAGGCAGATACTATTTCTGTCATCCCCATTTTATGTGGAAACTGAGCAAGGTGAGGTGAAACCAGTTGCCCTAGACTACACACTAACAGGGCAGGGATCAAATCCAAAAAGTCTAGTTTCTGCGTCTATGCTCTTGATAATTACATTTTGTTCATGAATTAATGGAGACTATCAACTACCTGTGGCTGTGTCCATTGCCAAAATGCTCATGACCAAGAGAGAGATTTTGAATAAAATTACTGACAAAACTGAGCATTTTGGAGGGAATGTTATTTGCTTTTTTTATGATGACAATCTAACTTATTTGAGTTATTACTAGGTTCCCACCAATGTTCTGTTTAGTTCAGCCTCACATAAACTCTAGGAGCAGGAAGTTATTATTAAACCCATTTTACAGACATAAAGGCTGAGTCTTAGAAATGCCAAGTAGTAGCTTTATTAAGGCCACATAGCTGGTAAGTGGTCAAGCCAAGGCTTAAACACAGACTCTAAAGCTTGTGGGCTCAAGTGTCACATTAAAATGTTCAGAAGCTTGTTTCTTCCGGAATGGCTTCTGCTAAGGAAAATGGAATAAATGGGAGCAGGGACTAATTTCTACTTAGCCATGGAGTAAACTTCCAGGAAGTTTCCATAGAGAAGATCACATGACCAGGCAGTACCTGAAAGGCCAAGATTTAATATGAAGACTCACCAAGGATATCTCTCCGACACCTCACAGGCCCCAGCCCTCAAACACCCCGCACCCTGCAACTAGGGGATCATTCCCCACCCCTGCTAGATGTAAGGGTGGTCCTTCTGCCTTGTTTCCTCCTCGAACCCAATACCTACCTTGAAATTAAACCTGCATGTTAGACCTTCTTAGGATCACAAGCGACAAAGTCCATCTCAAACAGGAGCAATTAAAAGGAAAAGAAAAATGGGCTGGGCATGGTGGCTCACATCTGTAATCCCAGCACTTTGGGAGGCTGAGACAAAAAGATTGCTTGAGTCCAGAAGTTCGTGACTAGCCTGGGCAACATAGCAAGACCTTGTCTCTAATTAGAAAATTAACTGGGTATGGTGACATGCACTTGTAATCCCAGCTACTTGGGAGGCTGAGGTAGGAGGACTGCCTGAGCATAGGAGTTCGAGGCTGTGGTGAACAATGATTGTGCCACTGTACTCCAGTCTGGGCAACAGAGTGAGACCCTGACTCTAATAATAATAATAATAACTATTATTATTATTAATTAATAGAAGGAAGGAAAGGATCATTTATTTGTTGATGTAACTTTTAAGGTTGTTCTGGCTTCTGGTACAAATGGATCTAGGGACTAATAATATGTCAGAAAGCTGTTCCTTTCCACCTACATCTAATTTTTTCCATGCTTCATTATCTTGGGTGCTCCCAGAAGCTCCAACCACGATCCCTAGGATTTAGTAATACCAGCAAAAGGAGAATTGATTTTTCCCAAAAATTCCAATAAAAGTTCTGGGATTGATTTGTACTGCCTCAGCTTGAATATCCATCCCTAATTTAATTATCTCAGCCAGGGGGACAAATATCAGACTTGTCAAACTTGGGCCACATTCACATGGTCACCCCTCGAGAGTGGTGAATGTAAGAGAGAATCCCTTTGAATCTCATGGGAGATGGGCATTTTCCCCAGAAAAAAAATGGTGGGGTAACTTTAAAAAGACAGGGGAATGGGATCTGGGAAGAAAATAATGACAAGTGACTTCTAGAAGACCAGCATGTAGAGTCAACTTCCTCTGGCTGTAAGGACAGCCCCATTTAGTTCCTGATGTATTTCACTATTCACCCTTTGTGGACGATGCTCAAGACCTCTAAAGTCTATAAGAAGGCAACAAGGCCTGGTGTGGTGGCTCATGTCTATAATCTGTAATCCCAGTACTTCGGGAGGCTGAGACAGGAGGATTGCTTGAGCCCAGGAGTTCAAGACCAGCCTGGGTAACATAGTGAGACCTGGTCTCTAAAAAGGAGTGGCACACATCTGTAGTCTCAGCTGCTCAGGAGGCTGGGAAGGATCACCTGAGCCTAAGAGATAGAGGCTGCAATGAGCGCGACTGTGCCACTGCCTTCCAGCCTGGGCGACAGAGTGAGACCCCAACTCAAAAAAATAAAACAAAACCAACAACAACAAAAAGAGGCAATAAACTTCTTTGCTGGCATACTTGGTGAACATTTCCCTTTCTGGAGAGAGCACACCAGTCAGTATTCCTTTGGGATACTATCCATCTCCCACTCTTGCTAACTATGGTTAGGATGGGGCAAACCCTGCCCAAGGCTTCAAGCATGAGGCTGGAATCCAAGCCCATCTTATACCTCTAGCAGTAATGATTACTTCTGAGATGATTATGTGATTCAGTTCTTGCTGGTGTTATTATACCCTGGGAATTAAAATTTTTTAAATAAAAAATTACCGAGAAAGAAAAGCTCTCTCTTTTCAACTGGGGTTGGTGACAGGGTAGGTGGTTGGCTAGGAGATGCTAGATGCCACTTTGCCACCACAAGGATAGCTCCAGCCTGAAGATTGTGTGACATAGAGGAAACCAGAGCTGAGAGATGGAGTTTGACCTCTTGGATTCAGGCATGCCTGGACTTTCTAGCTAGTTGAGCCAATCTGTCACCATCCTTTTTTTCACCTTGAATTAAACCAATTTGAAGTGCATTTTCTTTCACTTTCAACTGAAAAATGCCTAGCTGATATGACACTACCTAGATTCAGATACCAATTCTGCCATTTTTACATACCATATCATTCTAGGTAAGTCAGTCAGTTCCCATGATCCTTAGCTGCCTTCTCTATGGAGTGGAAATCCCTCCCTTGTCAGGTTTCCAGTACAGTAGCTGAGGTGACAGATGATTAATACCTAGCACAGTGTGTGCTCCATACATGTAAACTTGAAATGTCGTGGGAGCAAGGAAAGCACAAAGCAAGTAGGATGCAACCCAACGGAATGTCTATCGGAGCCAAGAAAATATTTCATGTAGATGCTGAGAGTGACTGGGCACAGAAAATAGGGAGTGTTGGGGATAACTGGGGAGCAAACACCCAGTTCGAAAGCATTCAAAATTTAGAATTCAGAATCCCTGTGGGGGACAAACAAAATAAGCACCAGGGCTGCCAGTTCACAAACCTTGCAAAGCAATGGAAACATTTGTGTTTCAGGCAAGAACCCAGCTGTGTGAGCCGTGAGGTGCAGTTGCCCAACCTGGGTGTTTCTATGAGTCAGGGTTCTAGGGAAGGGAAGCCCCACGATGTTCCCCACCGCTTTCCCCTACCTTGGCACCCTCTCTCTCCCAAAGCCAAGAGAATCGAAGGCCCTTTGAGTCCACAGCTCTCCTTCAATTTCAGAACTGAACATGACCACTCTTTATTTTTAATCCTCCCTTCCCCTAGTCTATGCCTTCAAGCAGCTTTTCCGGGGAGAGAGTGTTTGCGCCCACACTGGCAGATCTGAGTCCCTGGCCACGCGCCGGCTGCGATGGGGCTGTTGCCATGCCCACCCACCCAGCAGCCTGGAATCCAGCCTTTAGAGGGGCTCATTTGAGAACTGTATGCACTATGGGGAGAGTGGAAGTCAAGTCCCACAGGTGACCCAGGTGAGGACAAGAAGCCCTCCAAGCTCTTTCACTTTTTGGACATGAGCGTGCCTTGTGTCTTGTTGGAGTGTCTATAGCAGTAAAGAACTTGGGGAGGAGCTTGGGCTTACAGTAGTCATCACAATACATTGCACGCTCCCCATGGGTCAGCACTCTTCTTCCACTCTCCAGAGAAGAAAGCTGCTCAGCGAGGTCAAGAAACTTGCCTAGTCATGAAGCTACTAGATGATTGAGCCAACATTTGAATCTAGCTCAGTGTAAATCCAAAGCTACAACTGAATCACCATACTATAATGCCTACCAAGAGAGAGAAAGCATTGATGAGCTGACATGAATGTTCTAAGTCATTTGATGCCTGTATTTATTATTACTAATTTTTTTTTTTTGAGTTGGGGTCTCACTCTGTCGCCCAGACTGGAGTGCAGTGGCATGCTCCCGGCCACCGCAGCCTCGACCTGCTGGGCTCCGGTGATCCTTCCACCTCAGCCTTCTAAGTAGCTGGAACTACAGGCGCGCACTACCATGCCCAGCTAACTTTTTTGATTATTGTAGAGATGCGGTCTTGCCAAATTGCCCAGGTGGATCTCGAACCCGCGGGCTCAGGCAATTCACTCACCTCGGCCTCCCAAAGCATGGAATTACAGGCTGAGCCACTGAACCCGGCCTTATTATTACTAATTATTAAAGACTCATCTGATCCATACATCATTCTTCTCTCAATTTGATAAGTATGTTGGTCTTAAAATATATCCAATCCTTTGATACTCCTCCCATCAAGAGGTAGAGACAAATTTCCCTTCCTCTTGAATATGGGATGGCTTCTAAAGCATAGAATGTGGTGAAAACAATGGCTTATGATTTTGAGATTAGGTTAGGAAAAGCTATAGAGCTTCCACCTGCCTCCATGTCTTGCAATGCTTGTTCTTGGAACCCAGCTATACTACACTGTGAAGAAGCCCAGGTCTCACAGAAGCCGTGGGGAGGTGCTTCCTCTGATAAACCCTGCTGAGGTCCCAGCCAACAACCAGCATCGACCACCAGACATGTGAGTGGAGAAGCCTTTAAGGTGACTCTGGCCCCAGCCACCATCTAACTGCAACCAGGGAGGGACTCTGAGCAAGAACCACATAGCTGATCTTAATTAATTTCCGGAACCATGAGAGATAATAATAAATGATTGCCATTAGAAACGGTTAGTATGCATTCATTCCTGTAAAAAACGATCACTCCTTGCACCCTGGCAAAATTTTTTAAAATTAAATTAAAAATTAGCTGCTTGACTTGTCTAATTTGACTCTAAAATGAATAGACTCCACTCCTACAAAGCTTTGTCTGGGCAACTCTCTACCTGCCTTTTTGACAGTGCTTTCACATTTAGATGATTAGGATGATGATGATGATAATTCATGCTACCACTTCTTGAGAGCTTTGTATGTACTCTGCAGAGAACTATCTTATTTTATTTTTGTCCCCAAACACCCCGGTATTGTCCTTTTTTCATTTTTGGAACTTAGCTCAAGGAGTTAAATTGTCCAGAGGAACACAGCTAGGATGCAGCAAGGGCAGGGTTTTTATTGGTTCATTGATTCAACATGTATTTACGGCACTCTTACAATGTGTCACTCACTGTGCTCGGCCCTAAGAACAAGATGGATGAGATTCTTGCAATTATACTCCAGTGTAGGGTACAGCAATAAGAAAACAAACAAGTAAATAAATGTCTTAGTCCATTCAAACTGTTATAACAAAATACCATATACTGGATGGTTTAAACAACAGAAATTGATTTTCTCACTGTTCGGAGGCTGAGAAGTTCAAGACCAAAGCACTGGCTAATTCGGTTCCCCAGTGAGGGCTCTATTCCTGGCTTACAGACTGCCACCTTCCTTCTTGCTGTGTCCTCATGGGGTGGAGAGAGGGAAAGAGAGCTCTCATGTCTCTTCCTCATCTTATAAAGATACTGACTGATCCCATCATGAAGCCCTACCCTTATGACCTCATCTAAACCTAATGACTGCCCAAGGTCCCCACCTCTGTCACGCTGGGGGATAAGGGCTTCAATATCTGAAACTTAGGGGAACACAGACATTCAGTCCATAGCAATATAATAACATTGCTGATTGTGATCATTGCTGTGAGGAAAATAGTGATGAAATTTGTGGTAATTAAGAAGCTATCTTCCTCCCAGACAGGGTTAGCCACAGCCTCTTTGAGGAAATGGCCTTTGAAGGACATGATGTGAGATCTGTACCATGTAATCCTGGAGAAAGAGCATCCTGGGCAACAGAAACAGAGAAAGTGGCACTGTACTCCAGCCTAGGTGACAGAGTGATAACCTGTCTAAAAGAAAAAATACATACATTAACTAAAAAGTATAATTTCTGGTTATTCCATGGACTAAACCAAGGTGAGAAGAGTGAACTGGGAGACTGTGCTCAGTGTCACCTGAGGAGTTTATAGCTGAACTATGTAACCCCTGAGCACAACTGAACAGATAACCCCTAGGATTCAGAATTTGAACGTCTCTGCCAGACCAGAGCAATATCTACCCAGAAATGGTCATCTTTCTACTTCATCAGCAGGAGGTTGACAAGACAATTCTCAGAAGGGCCAAAATGATAAGGTTCTGAATTCAGGAAGAGAGAGTGGGTAGGAAGTGTGGAAATGAGAAGGCAGCCATCATGGTTTCCATTAATTAAAAGAAGAAAGGGAAATTAAATGAAGTAAGCATTTGATTTAAGAAGTTAGAAAAGGAAATGAAAGTACAGTGTGAAATTCTGTGCTAGCTAACTGGGAAAATCTTGATGAAATTGATGCTTTTCTGGGAAATAATTACTAAAATTCATTCAGAGTATAATATAATCTTAAAGTAGCATAGTGAGACATCAGGTAGATGTGGGTTTAAATCCACTGTCCACCACTTACTAGCTGTGTGAACTTGGGCAACACATACAATTTTTTCACTCCTAAAAAAAAGTACAAAAACAATCCCAGCCTAGAAATAAATGTAGCTAGAAATGTGCAAAACATATATGAAGAAATAATAAAAATGTATCAAGGGCATTTCAAACAAGTTCAGATAAACAGAAACAAAGAATGATTATTTAATAATGGCAATTCTTCCTAAATACATGCTTGGGTTTGAAGCAACTCTAATAAAAATCCCCACACAATTAACTTTATTTTTGTTGATTTTATTTCCTTCAATAGGAAGGGGAAGAACTTGAAAAAGTGACTCCAGAGTTCAACCTTCTAGAAGAATGAATGGGAAAAATAACCAAGAACAATTTGAGAGTGAAGAATAGTTAAGTAACACTGAATTTAGGTATTAGAATGGGCTATAAGCTTACAAAGATCAAAATAGCATAGTACATAAATACTGTAACATAGATCAATATGATAAATATGGTAACATAAATCCTTATGATCCATGGATCTATGAGACTACGTTACAATAATTGCAACATAGTCAATGGGATAGAACAGATAGCTGCAAAACAATCTTTCATGTACTTGACTTTATTAGATAACAAAAGTGGCCATGCAAGTTTATGGAGAAAGAAGTAATATTCGATACATGACACTGAGACAACTGATTAATATTTAGGGAATAAATAAAGCAAAATCAAATCCTCTTCTCGCACTATACATCAGTATAAATTCCAGATTGATTAAAGAGTATAAAATAATTTAAAAATTAATGAAAATGAATAAACAATCTAGACATAGGTCTAGCATCTTGATCACTTGATCACAGACATCTAATATCTTACTATTCCTCTTTGTGCTGAAACTTATAGAAGGGTGCCACCCATATATTTGAAACTTTAAAATATTCATACTCAATAAGGCATGGATGAGACAAAATTCAAAAATTGATTTTTTGGTGAATGTCGGGGATCAATAAGAAAAAGATATAAAATTTTGACTTAATCTAAGGAGAGGAAAGTTAAAATGAAATGTGTAACTTCATGTTAATAAGTTAGAAAATTTTGATGAGCTAGATTTTAAGAAAACATACATGGCCAAAAAATGGATTCCAAAAGTAGAATCTGAGAAAGGCACAAACCATGGGAAAAACTGAAAAATTATTTGAAGAATGGCAGTGGGCCCAGGTGATTTCATGGATGAGATCATAACGTTGTTTAGACAAACTGATGGAAGTTATGGGAATCTATTATTCTGTATCTCATCCTCGAGATATCCAGGGGTCTCAGGGGAGCCCGGCAGTTGACTTATGAGTGATCATAGGGAGGGCTGGGAATCGCAGTAAACTGAGACATGCATGCTTTATTGAAGAGGCAGATAGATGCTACTCTCCTCCAAACAATTGCTGGCAGGAATGTGGGCCCACATTCAATTCAACCCAGTGCAAATTGTAAAACCAGATGGGCAAAGCAAAACCTAGACAACTGCAGAGAACCTGTGAGCTACCAGCTTGCAAATTCTCCTGGAGATGCTAAAAAATGCAGAAGCGTTTAGGGAAAGGTGACCTTCATCACATTATCTGGAATCACTTTGGAAACCATTTCTCAGAAGAAACATTACCCTAGCCGGTGTTTCAAGGTGGAACATTTTGCTGAGTAACTTTGGGTCAGTTCTGAGGCAAGCCAGCTGAGTCACAGAAAATACAGACTTTCTCTTTCACCCCAATCCAAGCACCTCTCAGGTTATGGTAATGGAAGGCCATTTTGGACAAATAATCCATTCATTCATTTATTCAACAAACAATTATTTGTTGTGGGCTATTATAAGTATGGAGCT
This sequence comes from Tarsius wallacei, assembly GCA_963574415.1. NCBI lineage: Eukaryota > Metazoa > Chordata > Mammalia > Primates > Tarsiidae > Tarsius > Tarsius wallacei. The sequence goes on along the minus strand of CAUYQG010038053.1, from coordinate 21,335 downwards.
AGAACAGTGAATAAAATAGAAAAATTTTCTGCCCTTATGACACTTTATGTTCTAAAGATTGTACAATGAGCAGAATGCAGGATCTTCTGGTCATTTTCAGTTTTAAGACGAATTAGAACTCATGTGCAGGCATTCAAAAGTCCAATCTGGAAACAATATGATGTCTGGGACTTGCTTCAGAATGATCTAGTTAATGGGGCATGGAGATGAAACACCACTGGCCATGAGTCAATAACTGTTGCAGCCAGTGATGGGTACAAGGGCATTCATTCATTATGCCTTTCTGCCCACTTTTGTACACATTTGAACATTTTTCATAATGAAGAGATTTTAACACTCCAATTCAGTTGAAATCAAAACCTCAACCTCCCATTCAATTCAAAGCCTTTCCCTCATCCAGTGCCAGCTTGACCATGAACAGAGGCCTCCGCCAGTGGTAAAGGGAGGAGACTGGGATGTCCCCTCTTTCCCCTCCTTCTGTTGCAGACTCTTCTGGGGCTGAGGCAGGGGTGGGGCATCTAGGGAGTGGTGGAGGATAAGAGGTGAAAGTCTTCTTACTTGTAAGGTGGTGTCAGTGGTTCTATTTTGGCCACTGCTGCTCTCCGGCATCCAAATGGGCGTAGTCCCGTGAAGAGAGCTTGCGTTTAGTTGCTTCCCCAGTGTCCACATGGTCCTCAGCACATCTTTGCCACACCAAGCCTTGGAAGTGGAAGCTGCTTCCTGATGCCCTCACTCCTCACCCTGTAATGGAGGGTGGTTCCAGCCAACCTTTTGCCATCACAGCTCTCCAGGTGGGATCTCTACACCAGCCTCTATGTTCAGGTGTTCAGGTGTGCCTCAAATGCCAGACAACCTTGCCAATTTCTCCTCGGTACTCCTGTGCAGTGTTCTGCTCGGACCCACTGCTTTGTTCTAGGAGCCGAACTAGACTCTCCACAGTTCAGCAAGCACTCGCCGGGGAGGGAGAGGTCAGTCTCCCCTTTTGCAGGTCACCAGTCCCTCCAATAAGCTGATGGGGCCTCTTCTCACTTCACTTGGTGAGAAAGAGCTGCTTCGTCCTCCACCACGGGGATGGGATAAGAGAACCCAAAGTACTTTCCTCCCCTAACCATGGCCCCCATCTCATTGAACTCAGCCTTCAGTCTATATCGTCTAGATGGTAGTCATTGGAATGAGGATGGCAGGACCTGGTTGGCCATCTCTCCATAAGCCTTGTGGAGCCACTTGGCAGCTCTTTGGCTCTGCATGTGGGAATATTTCCTGCTTATTGTTTTCAGCTTTGAGGCTTTGGCCAACATTCCAAGCCAACAGGAAAAGCCCCAAACTACATCCTATTTCACTGATTTTAGGAAGGTTTCCAAAGTGGTTTTAAGCCTCTTAGTTGTCTATTGTGGTGTTTATCTCATCTCTCAATAAAGACACCTTTCGAATCTCTAAATGCCTCTTGGGTCATTTGTTTTCCTGGTGCATAAATCTCAAGAAACTGATCAACCACGTAATCGTCAGCCGTTTGTTATTCTGAAGGTGGCAGATGAAAACAAATCTCATTAGAAGCCAGCTTCTATGGCATCATAGTTTTATTTATAGCTGCAGTTGACATTTATTGAACACTTAATACGTGCCAGGCACTGTGTTAAGCACTTGTGTATATTATCATATGTAATCCTCATTATACAATAAAGAGGTCCTATTGACCAGAGAGACGGGTCCTTTGTCCTTATTTATGAGGAAAGAGTGACAACAGAGAGGTTAAATAGATTTCTCAAGGTTATACAAGTAATGCAATTAGGACTTGAACCCCAAGTTTCTTTAACTCCAAACACCATTCTCTCTACCAATACTGTCTTCCTTATACCAAGTACAGTGTTTGATGTTTCCATAGATTCAAGTTTCTCTCCAAAAGCCTATTCTGGATTAGAGATGAACAAAAACAAAGGGTCCTTCTCCTGGTGAATTTTTTTCCAAGGCACCATTTGGGGATCCCTATCCTGAGTCTGGTTTCTATAGTCAGGTCTTGAAGAAAGGCTAACTTCATGCCCCACGCCTACTCCATACCTCAACTAGAAGGTGAGAAGAAGAGCAAATTCCTTGGGGAAACTTGGAGCCAAAGGGATCTGCTATTTTCTTGCCATCTTCCTGGCCTCTGCTAAAGTTTCTGTCCCAGGGCAGAGAGCCAAGGCACTGATGTACCACTAGACAAACAAACAAACTTGATCGTATTTTCTGCTTAAAACCTCCATGTTTTCCACAGTCCTCAGGAAAAAGTTGTATTTCCAATTATCCAAGACACTAATGCAGTATCTCTAGCCTGAGTAATGCCACAGCCTTCTAATTCATCTCCTAGCCTTCATTATGGCCATGTAGAATCTATGATCCATTCAGTGGCTAGAGTGAAACTTCCAAACTATAAATCAGGTCATGTTACCGCCCTGCTTAAAATTGTGCAATGGTTTCACGTTGTAAAAAAAAAAATAACGCTCAGTTTCTGTTTACCCTAGCCAACTAGGTCTACACAGTCTGGTCCCAGTCTACCTCCCTGATCTCATTTTCTACCAGTTTTCTCCCTTGTGTATGATATGCCCACCACATTTTCCTTTCTGTTCTTCAACAAACCACATTCATGATCCTTCTGCTGGGAACACTTTCCTTAGATATTCTTGGGACTGACTCCTCTGTTGACTCAAAAATTACCTCCCCTGAATGCCCTCTGTGACTGTGCTACCTAAAACAGTTCTTCTGTAGCAGGACCAGTGCCAGCATTGGTCATATCCTACGACATGATTCAATTTCACTTCCTTTACAACATTGGCCACTACCTGCATTTTTGGGTGCGTGTTTGGTTAATTACGTATTTCCTGGCTGTTCTTTCGATGCAGAGAATGTGTCTGTCTTGCTCACTGCTGTATCCTTAGATCTTTACAGATACTTGTTGAATGATCTAACATGGCTAAAAGGCATAATCTGGCATCTTTGTATCTGTAGTGCACAGTGAACATCTGGTATTTTTTTTGCCTCCTATCACCTATCATCTATCCATCCTTCTTCTGGGAACAACACTTTCAATTTTGTATTGCACTCACAGTCCACACAGATTACAATGAGGCTGAGTTTTCTTCCTAAGTGTCCAGGGATGGGAAGATAGGCCAAACCTAAAAATCAGTGAATTCCATTTCCTGCTCATTTTGATTGGTTCTGGTAGGTATGAACCAGATGAGATTATGAGAAATCAGTCCCAAGACATTTGCTGTAACTGTAATGGAAAGGTGCCCTCTTTCTTTTAGGATGGCTCAGTTGGTAGGAAGCCAGGAGCTCTTGGTACTTGAGAAGATAGCCAGCTGAGAATAGAGAAAGTGCAGAGGAAGGTAGGGCTGAGATGGAGAGAGGAGTTTTGTTTTTGGAGGGAGGGACCCTTGTATTACAGGCTTCCCCCACTAGGAACCCATTGACATCAGTGTACCAGCTAGCCATATTGTAAGAGGCTGCGTTTGGCTTCAGTGAATTTTTTTTGGAGAGTCTTTCAATGTGTTTGCCCATTTCATGACGGGTGATTTACGAGTGCACCCGCCCACACTGTGCTGAGTGTTCAGCAGTTTTTAACTGAAAATGGTATGATCCCCATGTCCTGTCCTCCTAAGTCACCAGATCTCACTCCATGCGACTTGTTTTAGTTTCCCTAGATGAAAAAAGTCCTCAGCAGGAAACGTTTTGCCCATGTGGAAAGGGTGAAACAAAAAATGACAGAAGCACTAAAAGGCATCAAAAGCAATGAGTTCAAAAACTGTTTTGAGCAGTGGAAAGGCAACTCGATAGGTATACTGCATCAAACAGAGAGTACTTTGAAGATGACTGAAGTTTAAACATGTACGAATAAATACATATTTTTTATAAATAAACTCTGAGTTTTTGGGCTCCTCTCCACCTTTGGGCTTTTAAATTACACATACTGATTGATTACTTTTGTTTGTCTTATGCACTTTGAGAAGGGTATCTATTAATGGTGACTGGAAGCTTCAGGACCAAAAGACTACCTCTTTAATTTCACTTCTTCTTATCTGTAAAAATTAGGAATTGTGCTTATCTGCTAAACTTGACAGGCAGTGAAATAGGTTAAAGAATTAATTTTTCTCATGTAACAAGAACTGTGGAGATAAAGAGCGCTGGCCTGGGATGGTGGCTCCATAATGCTATTAGGGGCTCAGGTTTCGTTCAGTGCTCGCTCTCTGTCACCCAGGCTGGAGTGCAGTGGTGCAATCCTGGCTCACTGAAGCCTTGAACTCCTGGGCTCAAGCGAGCCTCCTGCCTCAGCCTTCCAAGTAACTAGGATTACAGGCATGAACCACTGCACTCAACTCAGGCTTCTTCTTCTTCTTTGTTTTCATCTATTTGAACTATGCACTTGTTTTCTTCTGGTAACAAGATGGCTGATCAATCTTCAGCACTGAGTCTAGTTCCTGGCAAGAAGAAAGTGAAGGGCAAAAGCCATCACGCATGTGCTAGCAAAGTCTGACCATTTTTTTGTGTGTCTGTATGGCAAAATATGCATAACATAAAAATTGCCATTTTAGGCCGTGAGCGTGCCACTGCACTCCAGTCTGGGTGACGGAGTGAGACTCCAACTAAAAAAAAAAATATTGCCATTTTACCATGTGTAGGTGTACAATTCAGTGCCATTAATTACATTCACAATGTTGTACGAGCATCACCACATTCCTAAATTTCTCTCACATATCTAACAAAAGTTCTGTAGCCATTAAGCAACAACTCTCCATTCCTCTCTCCTCTCAGCCCCGATTAACTTTACTTTCTGTCTCATTTACTTTCTGTCTCTTTACTTTCTCTCATTTGCCTGCTCTAGGTACCTCATGTAGGTGGAATCATACGGTACTTGTCCTTTTGTGGCTGGCTTATTTCACTTAGCGTAATGTCTTCAAGATTCTTCCACCTGTGGCATGTGTCAGAACTTCATTCCTTTTTAAGGCTGAATGACATGCTCTTGTAAGTATATATCACATGACATGACATGTAACCATCTGTCTACTGACAAGTACTTGGATTGTTCTGACCTTTTGGTTAGTGTCCCCACAGCAACTTTTAATGACATTTTATTGGTCAGAATTTTGTCACAGGGCTACCCTTCTCTTTAAGGAAGACTGGAAAATGTAATTTTCTTTCAGCTAGGCAAGGAATATCCCCAGTCACAATTGTAGTTTTTTTATTAGAAGAAGAAATAAAGAAAGGTCACTGGATAAGCAACTACAAGTTTCTGTAACAACCCACTTTTTTTTTTTGGCCAGCAAATGTCATTCTATACATAGACTACATGCACCTTTTCCCAAAGAATCCTGCCCCCAAAGTCCTATCCATTCAAAAGGAAGAATTTCTGAGCAGCCATCTTCAGCAGGTTTGGATGTGTCCACTAAAAGACAACTTTATTGCTACCAGCACAGCTGTCCTTCAGAAATAACAAGATAACCCAATAAGAACATCTTTTTATTTTATTTTTATTTTAGAAAGAGAGCTGTCACCCAGGCCAGAGTACAGTGGCGTAATCCCGTCTCATTTTAGCCTTGACTTTCTGGTCTCAAGTGATCCTCCCATCTCAACTTCCTGAGGAGCTGGAACTACAAGGGTGCACCACCACACTCAGTTATTTCATTTTATTTTTTTTGTAGAGACAAGGTCTCACTATGTTGCTGGTCTTGAACTCCTGGACTCAAGTAATCTTCCTGCCTCAGTCTCCCAAGTATCTGGAACTAGAAGCGCATGCCACCATGCCCAACTAATTTTATTTTACTTATTTTTTGTAGAGACAGGGTCTCACTGTGTTGCCCAGTCTAATCTCAAACTCCTGACCTCAAGCGATCCTCTTGCCTTGGCCTCCCAATATGCTGGGATTGCAGGTGTGAGCCATTGTGCCCTGCCAAGAATGCTTTTGAAAAAGCAGAGACTGAAGTCCACACAGCAATCACAGGTATGTAGAAATGATCATCTAAGCAGGAATAGCAAACTTTTTCTTTCCTGAAAATGAAAGAAGTGTCCTGGCTTGCAAATCTGTTCTCTTTTCAGGAAGGAACTTCCATATTCATTACTTTCTATCACCCTTTTACCTGCCCACTAGAAGGTTCTTCTTTGTCTCTCTCTCTCTCTCTCTTCCCGGACTCAACTGAGGTGGAATCGGAGAGGACAAGCCTCCATTGGACTCAAGGATATTTATCTGTTTGGGGGTTTAGTACTCATGTGTTGCTATATATCAACCTTGGGAATTATTTGATAATAGTGCTCCTATCAGCCCTCCTTGTGGTCTTAGGTAGAGTTCCCCAGATGAGGGCCTAAGGCAGGGATTCAAATGAGGGAATTGAGGGAGTGAGCTTTAGGGAAAACCCCAAGGGAATATGGGGAACAGGATAAGAAAAGACAGTAATTCTTGTGATTTTCTGAGAACTTGCTGGAAACAAATATTTTCAAGTAAATTTCCACCTTGGAAATATTGGGGGTAGAACCCAGTAATCTGTCATTTAAGAAGACATTTACATGATTCTAAGGCACATGATGGTTTGATAACCCCAGAGGGAGGAGACAGAGTCCAACAAGGATGTGGTAGTCTTGCCTGAACACAGGAACTCTGAAGCATCAATTGCATCTCAGAACTGTCCCTGCCTCTGGCAAGAGACAAGCCTTTTGCACCATTGTATTTGCCACTCATTGATTGCAGGCTGCCTCTAGGGGACAGGGGCTCATAATTCCTTGGGTGAAGCAGCTCCCATCAACTTAGAGCAATTCTCCCAAGAGGCAATGCTCCTAAGAAGGGGCAGCTGTGAGCTACGGAGGTCAGGGTTAGAGGGCTATAAATGCATCGACCCAGTAAAGGGAACCTGGGGAGTGGGGTACCAGCAACATGTCCTACAGTTATTCTTATTTATCCAATTATCTCTGTCCTCTTCATGAGAGTGAGAGTTTCAAGAGATCAAGAGCAGTATCTATCCTGCTTATTATTGACTCTCCAGTGCCCATCACAAGTGTGAAGCTTAATAATTATGCATGCAATTAATTGATTGAACAAATGCTAATTAAGTGCCAACTATATCCTGGGCACTATTTTAGGGACTGGTAATTTAGATGTGAATAGGACAAAGCACTTGTCCTTATGGATTTCTTTGGCTCTAGTTGGGGAGGTAACAAACACAAAAACGTGTACACATATACGTAGTCTAATGTCAGATACTGATAAATTCTACAAAGAAAAACAAAGTAGAGTGAGAAGATAGAGAGGAGTATGGGGTGTTATTTTACATAGAGCAGTTCAAGAAGACTCCTCTAAGAAGGTGGCATTTGAGGTAAGATATGAATAAATTGAGGGACTGAAACATGAAAGTATCTGTTGGCTGCAATTGTATGTAAACTCAAAATGATTTCAAAATAAATTTGTTTGTTTGAATCACGGTCTCACTCTGTTGCCCAAGCTGGAGTGCAGTGGTACCAACACATCTCACTGCAGCCTCAACCTCCTGTGCTCAAGTGATCCTCCCGTATCAGCCTCCTGAGTAGCTGGGACTACAGGCATGTGCCACCATGCCTGACTAGTTTATTTTTATTTTTTGTAAAGATGAGGTCTCGTCTTCATATATGTATATATGAAGTCTTTCAAGGAAGAGCATCTAGGCACAGGGAATCAAAGGTGAGTCACAAGAAACACCTGGCATTTCTGTATTGATAAAGCAGGAAGTGGCTGGGAGAGATGGATAGGTGCCACATTGTTTACTGTTTTCATTTATTTTTAATCAACTTTAAGCATTTATCAAAACATACGTAAGAATTTTAAAAATCAAATCGAAGAGGCTGTGATGAAAAGCAGCTCTCCTGATCCCCTCCCGGTCATCCTCATCACTCATTTGGTCTTAGGTTATCTCATTTTACCCCAACCTCTCTTCTCTTCTCCAAATACAGATGTAGAATATGCTTAGTTTTTGTATTGCTTATCTTTGATTTTCAGTAGCATATTAGATCAGGGGTGTCCAGGCTTTTGGCTTCCTTGAGCCACATAGAGTAAAGAGGACTTGTCTTGGGCCACACATAAGTTATATAGTATAGTATAGATATATATAATAAGACTTTTTAACATTTTTATTATAAAGTTTAGAAAAATGAGAACAATATAAAACAGTGGGAAACTTGACCTTGTGTTTGCAAAACGCATCTATCAACATCTGGTTCGATGGAAGTGGTTGCAATTCTTAGTGAGTTGGCAAGATGCTCACCAGAAATGTTTGTTCGAATTTTGCTCTTTCTGTGCTTCATAATTGAAAACAGCTGCTCATAAATGTCTGTGCTGCCAAAAAGTGATGTCATGAATAAGGTGTGGTTGTGAACTTCAAAAATAGAACTATGCATGGGGTCACAAAGGAAATAAACACTAAAAAAATACATGATGTTAAAGGATTTTGTGGGGCCCCATTACTAACTGTCCTGGCCTGCAAGTGGCCCAAGGGTTGTGGGTTGGACATACTTGAATAGATACTTTGGATCTCTTTCCTTCAACTCTAGATAGTATATCTTGGCTGCTGTCTTGGTAACATCAGGATGTTACATCCTACCATTCTTCTCTTCCTCCCACCATCCATCTTCTATGACTGTTCCAGACCGTAGAAACAAATTTGCAAGTACCTGGGTGCAAAAGAAAGCACAGGGGGCTGTGGATACCAAGAAAGTGGTAAGGCTGACATTTAGATAAGGATATGTGAATGTTTATAAGCACATTTGGTTTTCAAGATATCAAGGATGACACTATTCAATCCGTGTGTGCCTGGTTTTCACCATCTCCTTAACTTACAGCCCTTATCTCAGAAGATTTTTTTTCTCTTTTAACTTATACCCTATTCTCTTCCTTTGGAAGAGAGGTACACACAGAAGGTGAGGCTGATTTAGTACCACCCTGAGTTCTTCTAGCAAAAGGATCCAAGAAGGTGGGCTGGTGTCTCTCATTTTAATCAGCACTTTGGGAGGTCAAAGCAGGAGGATTGCTTGAGGCAGGAGTTTGACATCAGCCTAGGCAATAGTGAGACCTCGTCTTTACCAAAATATACGAAATAAATAAATAAATAAGCCTGATGTGGTGGCATGCACCTGTAGTCCCAGCTACTTGGAAGACTGAGCCTGAGCCCAGGAGGTCAAGTCTGTAGTGAGCCCTGATCATGCCACTGCACTCCAACCTGGGCAACAAAGTGGAATTCTAGCTCAAAAGAAGGGCTCCAAGATCTTCCTAGCCCAAATCTTGCCATGCTGTTTTCTCATTCATTCTCATGTTTTACTGATGATCCTGTGGGCATCACTGGAGTGGCGTCCAAAGTGGGTCACATGAGCTTTTCATAGTGGGGTCTTCTGAGGTATCACAGAAATTCCCCCTTTTCTAAGAACTGTGCTCCCTTTCCCAACTCACAGGGGCTGGTTCAGATGGCTATGTTTGTATTACATGACCCTGTCTCTTTGACCACAGCTGCTTGGTCCAGGAAGTGGCACATGTCACAAGCTAGGCCAATCATGTTGTCTCTCCTGGAAATGTTGAATTGGGACTAAAACTGCCCAGTTTAGTCTGAGTGGGTTTCTTAAATAGAGATGACATAAAAACTCAAAATTTAGCTTCCATCTTGAGGATCAAAGAATAGAGAAAGCAAAATAATTTTTTCAACTAAAAATATGAAAGAGGGAGAAATGAAAAATGGAATGACTATCAAGGCTCCTGATGACTCTTATTTACTGGTTCCAGCTCCCTGCCGAGGACTGATTGTATCTTTGCCCTACGGTTCCTTGAAAAATCGTTATTCTTATACCAGATCCCTCATTTCCTTAAGCTAGCTTCAGCAAGTGTTTGCAGTTTTCAGCTAAAATGAACTCACTAATAAAATACCTCCTACTTCATAATCCGCTCCTTGGGGATTGTGATCATATCTTTGCATTCTCTAAAGTGCTAAGCAGAATGCCTTACACATAGTAGGCACTCAAGAAGCATTTATTGAATTGGATCAGCTGTCAATACCCCTTCCTAAATGACACAACCATTTTCAGGGAGCAGGGGCCCCTCTAGGGGTGAAAGTAATGCTGATATATGAGAGGGTGAACCGGAAAAAGCTACGCTGTGCCAGCTACTCCACTAGTTGACAGTCCAATGGAAGAAAAAAGTCTTAAGAGAATCAGACATCAGTTGCAAGATGTCTGGATGTCTCGTAGTTTCCTGCTAGATAAGTAGGATCAGAGAGAGTCATCAGCAAACACAGGAAGAGTCCAGTTCCATCACTGCAGGGAGAGACTTGGGTCCCTGATGGATCTGTTGAAAGAGCCCTCTAGTGGTAAGAATGAGCAATTACATCCAGCCTTAGAAGCCGTTTCTACGCACCCATGTCCACACACCTACACATTCAGTTGAATGAAAGGATGAGGTCACCCCCCTAGTAAGTGGGGAGGCATGATCAGGAACTAACTGACGGCCTCCCTGCCTCCACACTCCCACTCCAGTCAGGTGTTCTGACTTGCTCCGCAGGCAGGTTCAGGGCTGTGATCTGTTTGGCCCTGCACAGGGACTACAAAGGAAGATCCTGCCTCACCAAATCAAAGGTTCAGTATAAAGCTCCATCCTTACAACGTGTGTTCCTTTTTCTTCTTCAGAAAAAGTATCCACATCCTGACCCATAATTGTTCCCTTCATCTACCTGAGCTCCTGACCCTTTTCTTCATGATCCTACCTGAATGTCTGGTTCCTTCTGCTGGACCTCCTGGCAGCCATGCTCTGCCTGTCTGGGCTTATATTACAGAGCTGAGAGTATGAGGATGGAACTGCTCTCGTCTCACTGTGGGCCGGTGGATGGAGTGAACGGGACATACTCCCCAAAGCCCCATTGACTTCCCATCAGCAGGGTTCTTCTTTGAGTGAAGACCTTTCTTGCCTCTATTGGAATAAATGAAAAATCAAATCGATCTTAAATTGACTGCCTTGAGCATTATTAATTATTTCATATTACTTAAGTTTCCAAGATTGAAGAGGGAAATTTTCACTAATTAAATAACCCTTCCCATTCAGAAATTACCTCTGGGGTACAAGGTTCACTATCTGGGGACTGGACCACCTGAGACCCAATCCCCACAACTACACAATGTGTCCATATAACAACATGCTTGTGTACCCCCTGAATCTAAAATAAATATGACCAAAAAAAAGCCTTTCCAGGGAAGATCAACCTTACCTCCATGTTACACATAGCTTTTTCCTTAAAAGAAAACATAATAATAATCAAGGCAGTACATTTTATTGCAGTGAAAATTTTCTTTTTAAGACAAAAAAAATAGCACTAAGTAACTTGTAGAAGGCATTGTACACCCATCAGTATTATCTTCTGTCCTTCCCCTGGAGTATTGCTATATGTGCACCTGGCCCCAAGTTTATCCATCCCATTGGCTATGTGGCAAATTTTCAGTATTTCTATTTCCTGTCTACAAATCAGTGTTTGTGAACCATGACATATGCCTATGCAACTAAATACATATAGGTAGACACATCTACATATTCATATTCAAGGAAGTTGAACGTAGCACAGGTAAACACCCAAACAAAATCACCCCCTAACTATGTATTCAAACTTATGCATGCACATGCGTGTATATATGACACCAAGAACATAGTCTTCAAATGACCTTAACATTAGGAGAGTCACCAAGAAGTTGTGAGCTGTCTCTGAGAACTTTTCATTCCATTGCTGCTACTCAGTCATCGGAATAGAAACTCTCAGACAGCCAGACATGGCACCATGTGTGGCTGCGATTACCTCCCATTATATTTCTGTCCAGCTAAATAACGTTCAAACACGACAGTTGGTTTTGGACACATCTCAGGGACTGCAGAAACAACCTAAGCAGCCTCATTTTCAAACACCCAACCTCTAAATAGCAGTTCCATTATGACACAAGGAAAAAATAATAATAAAGGCAATTCTGTGGGCTGTCCTTAGTCAACTCAGTGTGTTCTTATGAATATGCTAGAATACATAGTAATAAAAAGCTGGTTAAATGCCGTGCTTTTGCGACATTAGCTATTTCTAAGGAAGAGAGGTTTCAGGTGTGCAATGTCATTTGCTCTTTGGACTAACAAGAAAAGCGGACCTAAGTTCTCTTGCCTCATGGTTTGACTTAGACACAAATGCTAACAAATGAACATCCCAGGGGCCTTTGGAAAAAAAAATCTGACATTTTCAACGACTCTCCCACCCTGAATCCATCACCCCCTCAAATGTAGAGGTGGTAAAATATATAAGATGTGTATTCAAAGACCAAAAGCCTACACTCTTTCGCCCGAGGTCCCTGATGTGTGTATGACAAAGTCTATATACATTCGGCTTTTTCCATTTTTAAGGAATTCGTGATCATATGTATATGAACAGTTCCGGGTCTGATCTGAGCAGGTTGTCTCCGGTGTAAACCAGAGCTCCAGAGAAAGGAGGGTAGACATATTGGTTTGTTTTCTGGGGAACAAAATTGAGACAGACTATACACAGATGTGCCTGTGACAACACTTTTTGACCGCCTAAGTGAACCGTGGAGCCGTCGCCGGAGCTGTCGGTGCCTTTAAGAAGACTCGGTCTTTCGGGTCTTCTCTCTCCCCAGTGGGCTCCAGCGGCGCCCGCAGCAAAAGGCAAACTTGCGTGGTTCATGGGTTGAGAGGTGGATTGAAGAATGCCGCGTTGGGTGGGCGCTAAGAGAGTGCCAGAGTGCTCTACGGGCTTCTATCCCTGTCCCCTCTCCTTAACCCTTCCCGGAGCGGAGGACCAGTGTTGTGCTGCAGCGCCAAGGAGCCGTGGCGCTGACTGCCCTGGGTTCCCGAAACTTTGCGCGGAGAGTGGGCTTGACTGGGCAGAGGCAAGCCGGCTGGCTGACCTGGGGAGGGAGGGAGAAAGGGTGGGGTGTGGAAAGATCCTTTGGCACCCCAGGTCTCTAGCCCGGGTGCTAGAAAGGCCTGGGTGCAGCCGCAGGGGAGAGCTGTCCCTTCAGCACCACGGACCCTAGCGCCTGGGCGTTAGGAGAGCGGAGGCGGGGCGACGTTTGGGGAGCTGCCCCTTCAGCACCACGAACCTTAGAACCCGGGCGTTAAGGCGGCGGAGTCAGGGCGGCGGTCGAGGGAGCTGTCCCTTCAGCACCACGGACCTTACAGCCTGGGCGTTAGGACGGCGGGGGCGGGGCCACTGCCGGGGAGCTGTCCCTTCAGCACCACGGACCTTTGGCCCCCAATGAAACCACCCGGCCCCCGCCCCAGGACTCTGTCTTTTCTCCAGTTTGAGCGGGGGTGTCGGGAGCAGGCGGAGAGCTTTCCTGGGAGGCTGGGGAAGCAGTGAACACTCTTCTCAGCGACTCGCCTCCCAGCAGTGCTATTTTTTGCCATCCGCCCTCACCCCCAGCACACGCGCTCGCACACACACGCACGCACGCACACACACAGACACACACACACACACACACACACACAGACCTCACTGGGTTTCTTTGCCTTGAGTCTCCCGGGGCTGTGAGGAGCCAGGCGCATCTCAAACCGAGCTGGCAGCTCCAGGCTCCGGAGCCATGCCCTGCACGGACCCTCGTTCTTACCAAGCTCCTGAGGAATGAAAGGAACCCAGGGACCCTCAGAAGGCAGCAGTGATGTGGACCAACCCCCTGGAGCCTGCACCCTTCCGAGGGCCATAGGCGACCCAGGGAACTGGAGAGAGCTCCAGACAGGAAATCCCAGTTTTTCCAAAGTCCCCGTGGATGCTGACAAAAGGAGACCTGAATTTTTGGAAGAGCCTGTGCTAGGTTACCCAGCTGCAGAGTGATTTTCCCCTCCGGCACTGACTCTCCCCCTCCAACCCCCAGCCGTCCAGAGTACCATGAAGAATTATGAGGATGTGTGACAGAGGTATCCAGATGTTGATCACCACTGTGGGAGCCTTCGCAGCTTTTAGTTTAATGACCATTGCAGTGGGCACGGACTACTGGTTATATTCCAGAGGTGTGTGCAGGACTAAATCTACAAGTGATAATGAAACCAGCAGGAAGAATGAAGAAGTAATGACCCATTCGGGGCTGTGGAGGACCTGCTGCTTAGAAGGTATTTACAAATTCCTCTCAATGGCTGTGAATAATCCAGTTTCTGACATTCTGGTGGGTGTTTGGGGGAGATGGAGGTAGTGATGAGGAAAGAAGGATAGTTCAAATCATTGCTGAAAATGTGCAGGTGTCCAGACTCTGTGACACTGTGTGGGTTAAAGGGGTTGTATCTTGTTGATTGGTTTTAGTGTAAGAGTCATGAGATGAGATTTTGTGGCACTCTAGGCAATGTCTGCAGTTGAGAAAAGTCTTTAAATCCAAAATCTCTAGGCATACTGTGAACCGCTTGGATCTCTGGCTTGAGATGAGGTCTTTAACTCTGCTTAAATTGCATTCTGAGGGGAGGGAATGGGAGAGGGAAGAAAGGAGGAAGAGAGGATAGAAGGAAGGAAGTGGGGGGGGGGGGAGAAAGAGAGAGACCGGCCTGACCTGGCCTGGCACATTCTGAGCTATTTCCTTGTTTCTCAACATAGTCATATCAGTTTCTTTTTAGTTTGATCTAACTAGATACTGTCATGAACTTCCGTTGCCAACCATTACCAGAGTAACATATGTTACCCTCCCCACTCCCACCCACATCCCCATGCACACATTTTAAGAAAACTTCCTTAATAATACATGTTTAACTGTTTTGGAGCAAAACAAAACTGAAGTCTTGGCATTTGGTATCCACCTGTCTTCATTCTTAAATCATCCCCAAATCCTACAAAGATATTCCCATGACATTTACATACGATTTATTCTCCAAGAATTGCAGCTTATCACTTCTAATTCTCAAAATTAGAGGATTCATTCTAAATTATAATGATGAAGACAGAACAATTTTAGAATATAAAGCCCTTGAGTAGCCTGTCTCACTATTACACTTGCTTCCATCACATGAGAAGTCACTCTCAGCATCACTGGGCAATGCTTGAATGTCATTGGGAATAAACAGAAAGTGAAGAAAAAATAAATTAAAGTCTTTTGGAATCTATATTCCTGAGGGAAGTCATTGGATTAGAGGGGCAGTAGGGAGTTTCCTTAGGCTTCTGAGGACTCTGTGAAGCTTGTCACAGTGATGGGCAAGGAAATCTGGGTTTCCTATATGCTCCCATCCCCTGCTTGCCATTGGCTCTCCATACCTGCATTTCCACTGGTTGGCACTTGACAAGGCTTCTTGAGAACTTGCATTTATGTAAATCACTTAGGAAATCATGCTATGACATCACTTACTAGTGTAATATTGCATCATTCCTTGGCCTTCTTCCCATGTCCTGACACTTTGAACAACTGCTTTCCTGATGGCAGTGCTACTATAATTGATTCTATGTCTAACACAGATTTGCAACTGGTGGGAAGCCCAGCTAGAAAAGGGCTACTTTAAATGCAACAAGGATCATGTAAAGTCAGAAGATCTGGATAATGCTGCAAACTATCTGTATGACCTTGTTAAGACATTGACCCTTTCCAACTCTCAGTTTATGAATCTGGGTAAATAATAAATTTTGTTTAGATGGTCTTGAATTAGCACTATCCAATGCTTATACTGGTTCCAATGTACTGACAGAAATTCTTGAATAAGTCATTCTAAACATTGACAAAAGTCTAATATTTATGATCATTTGTGATCAAGTATAGTGAGGTCATTCACCTTAGGGGAATTCCATAATTCCCTTTCCCATATTGATAATAAAGAATTGAATTATCTTTGGTTCAACTATAATTTGATGGATGTTGTGGTACCTACATGGTCCTAGAGATGGCATTTTAAAAAAACTGAGACTCTTCCAAGCCGAAAATGGCACATATGTGTACCATGCTTTAGCCATTTCCATTTCTTCTGCCTCCTGGAACTAAACCTGGGAATGCACAATTAAACATCAAATTAAACACTTTTATGATCCATCAAAAAATAAATATCAGAGCAGACTTTCCACATTATGATCGATGAAAAAAATAAATCTAGAATTTCTGAACTCTTGCTAAGAATTTTTCAATTAATGGTTTCTCTTTTCTCCAACATTATGTTCTACACCTACAGTTTGTACAAGGGACTGAAACCCCACCCAGACATCCCGTAGGCTTAGTGGGAGAAGTGAGAAACTGAATCAAGAAGGAACTGGATGAATTAAAGATGTGTCTTTGGGCAGGTGAATTCTATTGAGAAAATGTGGTGCAGTCTCCATATCATTTGGCCTGGCTAGTTTGTTTTTTACATTTTTTGAAGTATTAATGTAGTAAAATGCACAAATCTTAATGAATCATGACAAAATATTAGCTATGTTTACATCCATATAACCAACTCCTAGACAGGCCTGGCTAACATTTCAAGCAAGATTTTTTTTAAATGTACTGAATGCATCAAGTGTTCGGAGAATTTACAGGAGCCCCTGCTTTCTGCATGGGGAGACACATGCAGTTGGTAGCATCTATCCTAGGTATTTTCATCCTTTACCAGAATGAAGATGTACAACCATCTCCCATTCAGTATTTTCTATTTACTCCAGAGCCCCAATATCCTCATTTTCTGGCCCTCTGATTGTCAAAGGAAAACTTGAGAAGATCTTGTAGCCCAAATTGTTTTAGAAATAAAATTCAAAGAATCAGTTCTTCCATTCTTTTTTAAAGTACCATGAGACCATGTGACTGTTTCATCCAAAAGAAGAGAATGGTCAAGAGGGACATGACAGCTGTCTGCAAATGTCTAAAGGGCTGTCACATGGAAGAGAGATTTGAAATGTTCTGTGTGGCCTCAAGGGAGAAGAAGTAGGAGCTAAAGCAAAACAAGTCTTACCTCAAGATAAATAATTATCCTATATGGAGTGGGAAGCTTTAGGAGGTAATGGGCCCTCCAACACCAAAGACATTTAAGTATAAGAAAGCTACGTCAATTGTTTCCAAACTTGGCTAGTCATCAGAATCACATAGCGTACTTTTAAAACAAAATAGACCATCAAACCAGGTGTGGTGGCTCATGCCTGTAATCTCAGCACTTTGGGAGGCTGAGGTGGGCAGAGGATTGCTTGAGCCCAAAAGTTCAAGACAGGCCTGAGCAACACAGTGACTCCTCATTGCTACAAGAAAAAATACAAAAATCAGCTGGGTGTGATGGCATGCACCTATAGTTCTACATACTCAAGAGGCTGACACAGAAGAATCATCTGAGCCCAAAAGGTCAAATCTGCAGTGAGCTGTGATCATGCCACTGCACTTCAGCCTGGGTGACAGAGTGAGACTCTGATCCCTTCTCAAAAAAAAAAAAAAAAAAAAATAGACAGATGACCATTTGTATACCTAACTCTGAATTGTACCCCACATATTTAAATAAATAAATAAACAAATAAATTAGTTTTAAAAAATAAACCATTAGGTTCCATAGCTAGATTCTCTGCTTCCATAGGTCTGTGGTTAATCACTGGAATCTGAATTTTTCAAACGTGCACCAAGCAATCATGATGTTAAAGCAAACATATTTTGGTATTTATACTGGGCCTGGGAGTGACTATCTATGTGTTTTAAATAAGATCACATCACTCAAATAAGAGAAGGATGTTTCCAGATTTCATTTCTATAACCCACCAGAATATTACTTACATGTAGCACTTATATATATTATTTATTTATATGTAGTTGCACTGTGCTAAGAAATTTGAAAAGGTAACTCTTTCATTTTCAAAGTATCTCAATGATGTAGGTACTATTATTTCCCTCATTTTACAGATGAAGAAACTGAGGCTTGGATAATTTATATAACTTGCTCAAGCTCACATACCTAAACCCAGCAAGCAGTACTTAATCTAAGTCAAGCTGCTTCTCAGAGCATTTGCTGGAGAATGTTAATTCATGCTTTGGTGGATGCTTTGCTACAAACGTTAGCTTGTGAGAATGCCTGGTCACACGGGTTTTTCCATTCAGAAGTCTTAGATCTCAGAACACACGGCATGCCTGTGCAGCATCGACAGGGGCACAGGAGCCATCAGACAGGCACAAACTCAGAGGCAGCAAAGGACATGCTTTGAATGAAAAAATAATCGACCTATGTAGAGACACCCACATGGAGAAAGCAAAACCAACACCTGACTCATTATCTGGAAAGCATGCGAGGCATTCACAGAGTAGTGCCCCAACTTGCTGCGTGTTTTCAATGATAGCATGTGAATTTGAATAAGAACATGTTCAACACATGTTTCTCTCATTAAGAAAATCTCCTGAAGCCCAAGATACAATCAAAGTGATAATGGAAACTGTTGGCCTAGTCGTGAGGAATCCTGAGTGCTAATCACACTTCCATCACTAACAATTATGTGAGTTGTGCATGTTAATTTCCTCCTTTGGACCTTAGTTTACCCGATACTGAAAAGGAGGACTTCAGATAAGATTAAGGGGTGACAAATTTGAATGTCCAAGTGGACTAGGAAGGCCATGTAAAGCATTTCACAGTCATCTAAATTCTATGAGAGCAGGAGGAGAAGATGTACACTCGAAAGATACATGGTAACTGAAACTGGATCTCAGTGTGGGGGCAATAGGATCTGGTGGGGACAGTGGCAAACTGGAGAGCAACAGCCCCTTCTAAAGCACAACTACTACTTGGCTTGAGTTGATTTTTACCCTGGGAAAATGAGCACCAAATGTGGCCCAATATTCCAAGTAAATAAAAGCTGTAGGCACAAAAGTCAGATGTAAAATTGCTTGATTTTTAAAATGTGGGCAACTAGGCCGGGCTTGGTGGCTCAGCTTGTACTCCCAGCGCTTTGGGAGGCCGAGGTGAGTGGATTGCCTAAGCCCATGGGTTTGAGATCTGCCTGGGCAACTTGGCGAGACCTCATCTCTACAATAAATCAAAAATTAGCCAGGCATGGTAGTGCATGCCTGTAGTTCCAGCTACTTGGAAGGCTGAGGCGGAAGGATCACCAGAGCCCAGTAGGTCGAGGCTGCGGTGGCCGGGAGCGGCCACTGCACTCCAGTCTGAGTGACACAGTGAGACTCCAACTCAAAAAATAAAAATAAATAAAAAATAAAAATAAACAAATAAAAATGTGGGCAACAAGGCTGAGGTGGAAGAATCACTTGAGCCCAGGAGTTTGAGGCTGCAGTGAGCTATGATCATGATACTGCACTTCAGCCTGGGCAAAAAAATTCCACCCTATCTCCAAAAATAAAATAAAATGTGGGCAACCAATTCAACTTTTAAAGAATGCCTAGTAGCTGAATTTGGATAACCCCTTCTAAGCCTGGCATTTGCCTCAATGGCCCTTTAATCCAAACTTCTGATATTTTTATATTTGATTTCTGAATTACTCTATTCATCAATAATCACTTGTTCAATTTGTTTTTAAAATTGCCTACTAAAAAAAGAAAGCCCACTTAGGATTTAGGATTTTAGGACAAGGAACTTAAAATTATGAAGAAGAGGTTCAACAAACTGCTATTTCTGCTCCAGATGGGCCTGGATGACACCAAACATCTGGCTGAAAAACTGAAAAAAATTAGCCAGTCATTAGACGTTCCCCCATATTTCCAAATCTCCAGATGGTTGACTTTTTTATCCAGATGGGGTTCCAGCTTTATTTATGTGTTCAGAAGCCTTCAGGGAAGCTGCAAAGATGTGGTTGAGGATGGAGGTGAGAGAAAGAAATAGCGTTTATTGAGCATTTTAGATGTGCCAAGCCTTGTGCTGGGTGCTTTCATGCATATTAACTCATATTCATCATCTATCCTGTCAACCCCTTCCCCAGTAAAATATAAACCCTACAAGGGTAGGGATTCTTGTCTTCTGGGGCCCAGCTGTGCCCCTAAATCTCAAACAGCATCAAGAAGTCACTTCTGCACCTCCAGCTCCAGTCCTAGATTTAATACCATGCTCTCCTTTAGACATGAGTTCAGAATGTGCTAGAACTCTCTTACTCTCTTTCCTACTCCTGACTTTTTCCGTGTTCCCTTTTCTGTATTCTTACACCTTGCTCCTAAGCCCAAGAGACAGATGGAAGAGAGAAGTGGGTTGGGGTCTTAAGGCAGGATGGGAGTGAGTGAGGACTGTGTTTGTGGATCGTGTCAGAACTGGGCAGGTGGTAGAGGTCAGAATATAAGCATGGCGTACATTCAGCCAGAATGTGTCCACATAGCCATGCTGGTTGTTCAAATGTTAAAGTACTTCCTTATCTGTTGATAAACAACATCTAGCCCAAGTCCCCCACCAATTCCCTACCACCACCACTGCACCCACCTTAACCCTTCCTAGGACTTCCCAAACCACTCTAAGATCCACCAAGTGAAGGGCAAAGACCTGGCCCAGCAGAGGCCATCCTATAAATATCCATTTTGACTGGTTGTCCTACTGGGTGTTAACCATTTTGATCTTACTCCTAGTTGTATCATCACTGGTGGAAAGAAGCTATTCCTTTTCTTTCCACCTCAAACCCAGCTTTCTACCTTCTGACTCTAGGATTCCTATCTTAGGAAGTAGATGCCTTGAAAATACTTTTGCTTGTTTCATCCTTTGAAATTTTATCTTCTGGATTAGAATAACAGTGAGTGACCTTCATTCAAAGATAGAAAAAAAATTAAATGAAAGGTTGGGTTGACCAGTGTGGGTTACTTGTATGAAGAAGCAGTGTTTGTCAAGAAAAAAATAAAATAGTGTTAGCCAGGGACAATAAGAAAGGTTTGCAACCTTGCCCAGCTCAATGAAGTGATATGTTAGCCTTATCTTTCTCCTGCCCCCTGCCTCTTCTAAGATACTGAAGGTGCTAGAATCTAAAGGAGAGGGGAACAGAAATAGACCTTTGAATTCAACACGCAAACTGAAATTTTAGGCAGAACTGGAAGTTTTAACAACAAAAAGTGACTGGGAAGTTACAAGACTTGTCTCAAATATGACCAGGAGGCTGAGGTGGGATGACTGCTTGAACCCAGGAGTGCAAGACCAGCCTGGACAACATAGTGAGATCCCATTTCTACAAAAAATGTGAAAAAACAAAACAAATAATTAGGCAAAAAGATGGTTTTTATTTTTATTTTTATTTATTTTTTATTTTTTGAGTTGGGGTCTCACTCTGTCGCCCAGACTGGAGTTTCCCCACTGGAACATTTATCAGCCTCAACCTGCTGGGCTCCGGCAAT
This sequence comes from Tarsius wallacei, assembly GCA_963574415.1. Taxonomy (NCBI): domain Eukaryota; kingdom Metazoa; phylum Chordata; class Mammalia; order Primates; family Tarsiidae; genus Tarsius; species Tarsius wallacei. The sequence continues at coordinate 113 of CAUYQG010038053.1, read as the reverse complement.
CCTTCCGCCTCAGCCTTCCAAGTAGCTGGAACTATAGGCATGCGCTACCACACCCGGCTAATTTTTTGATTTATTGTAGAGATGAGGTCTCGCCTGCCCAGGCGGGTCTCGAA